>VWYI01016767.1:1998-121664 GCA_013399455.1 Anthoscopus minutus | reverse complement strand
CGCCGGCCCCGGGGCTGAGCTGCGGACCCGCTGCCGTCGGGGGGGCCGTGCCGGCGAGTGAGGGGCCACGGGCACAGAACGGCGCGGTCCGGGCGGGCTGGTTCCCTCTCCGCGGCCCCGCCGTGCCCGGCGCTCGTGTGTCGCTGCCAGCGCATCCCTGCCCGGCTCCCTCCCCGGCTGGAAGTGTCCGGCCCGCCCTGAGCTGCAGAGAGCTCCGTGCCCTCCGCTTCTCCGAGCACCCCGCTCGTGTGGCTCCGGCCCGGGACGTGCTGGGAGCCAAAACCCCCCCGGTGCGGGCGGTGCAGGCTCCTGGTCCCCGCCAGCGGAGGGCTTTTGAGCTGGTGCCCTACTGCTTCATCGCAGCAGGGATTTTTGGCATCTTTCTCCTCCCGGTGCGGGCGGGCGGCTGGGTTGCAATGAAGGTGCGATTGAGGCAGAGCCCGCTTCGGGGATGCTGTTAGAATAGACTGGCAAAGTTTGGCAAAGGTGCACGAAGCTCTCGGTGGGGCTGGCGCTCAACAAGCGCATCCATCCCTCGCCTGCAACAGCCGGAATCACACCGGGGGCTGTTCCCCGCCCTCCTTCCCATAAAACTTCACAGATTCACAGCCAGAACCCGTTCTCACTTTTCCTGGCAGAAGCAGGGAGTAGCTGCACAGGCATTAGCAGGATCACCGCGACTTTGTGTCGGTGTGACTGCAAGCGGTGCCTACCCCCGGGGCTGCTGGGCAGCTCAGTGCACGGAGGGAGACGGGATTTGCGTGCCCGGTCTCCGAGCCGGGTGGCAGCCAGAAGTTACACTTGTTGTGTCCAGGCCCCCATCTCTGGGCCCCACGTCGTCAGGCATCCAAAATCCCCACACAGCAGGAGCTGCAGAGCCTCATGCGCAGAGCAAGGAGCACCTCGCTGCTCCCAAGTGTACACAGACTCGCACATAGAAGGATCCAAATGGAATTACATCGGGGAGGCATTTGGCCCCCTGGAATTCCTCGGATTTGTATTGGCTTGGGACAAAATGCAGCTTGAGACACCGGCCCTGACACAAGTGTCTTGTTTCAAACAGCTCTGAGCATCCATTTGGGCTCAGAGTGGAAATATGTGAGCATTTTTAGAGGAGCAGGTAAGTGAATACAGGCTGTGCACTGCAAGTAACTGAAGGCTCCAACTCTCCTAATTTATGACCATCTGCACCAGTGTTTCCCATCTCTGCAGTCATTAATGATACCTGCTTTTAGTGGGAATAGGAGATGCAGGAGGCACAGCTAGAGGTAAACAGTAACCCAGTGATTGTGGCAGGAAATAAGGAGCCATTGTCCTCAGTGCTTTGTAACTGGAAAGATAATAGTTGGTACAGCAGATGCCAACTAATTAGAGGGCAAAGAAAGTCTTGAAATTGCAGCTGGCTGCAGGAGCTTTGAGGTGCCAGCTTTTCTCTCCGAGGTGAAGCCTGTTTACCACTCTGGCTGCTCTTCCCTGCTTGTCTGAGGAACTCCTAACTTGCACGTTGAGGCTGCACAGAGGAGAGGCAGGGTGCTGCTCTGGGGAGCCAGCAAACAGCAGGGACCCCTCCTGGGGACCTGGAGGTGTGAAGGGGAGTGTCACAAAGCTGAGGCTCGGTAACAAATTGCTCAGGCTGTAGAGGAACAGTGCTTTTCCCCTTTTGGCGCCACAAGGGACAGCTGGCCACAGCAGGTCAGCAGGCCAGGGATCCTCATCCATCCTCATGGGAATCCTCTTGGGGCTGGCACTGCTTCACACCCCAGGGTGGTGTCTTACACCAGGGGTGGAGGAAGCAGTCAAGGAAGGCAGAGCTGCTGGAGCAGCAGCAGAGGTGGATGGGCAGCACTGGACACACATGTTCCTTAAAACCTTCAGCTATGAGCTGTGGGCATTATTCCAAAAAGAGACCAGGGTATTGAAATACCCTGGGTATTGAAATGCTGGCCTCAGCGTAGCCCATAGGGAAATGGGAATTCCTGCAGCTTTAATCCATCCTTGATGTCTCCACTCCTGCTATGGGGGGATGAGAAGGGCCACAAGGAGATGCATATGTGTGTGTCAGGGAGTGCTTTACCTTACTGTGTCCCTTCTGCTGAAATGTCTTTGTTTTCTTCCTGGAAGGAAAAAAGTTCATTGCCTTCTTTTATCCTAGTCTCCCCCACAGGATTGCTTAATCCTCCACCAAAACACCCCCCTGTGGATGTCATTCCATAGTTTTTTTCCCCTGAAGCTATTCCTCCATCTACAGAGCAGGGCAGATAAGAGAAGGACACTTGTATCCAGCCAGGGGTGATCCTTGCTAGGTGTTGGGAAGGGGGGCACCAGCTGCCCGTAGGGAGGGGCTCCTGTCTTGCCTCAGCTGCCAGAGGTGTTGTTCATGTGTTCTTTACACATCCCAACATGATTAAGTCTCGCTGTTTTAATAGTGGGCAGCATCCACAACAGGATCTGGGCAGGATGTGGACTCTAGTCCATGATCAGAGTCTGGGATGTGACTAATATCGGTGGAAGACACCACACAGCACACCCAGGGAAGATGTTCCATCTGCTCCGTGGCAAAAAGCAGCTTAACCCGTGCTGCTCCCACACAGCACAAGCTGTTTTATTTCTCTTCATCTCACTGCAACGTTCCCATGGCTCCAGTTGTCCTCGTGCTCCTCCTTCTCTTCTACTACAGCAGTGGATCTTGTGTCTCTGCTCCCAGTGGGCAGGAAGAAGGTGGGGAAGCGCTCAAACTCTCTGAGATGTGGAAATACTAAGCTCACTCTGCAGAGGAGAAGAGAAATTTAAAATGTATCAAGGAATACAAATCCCTCTCAGTTAAGGGCAGGACCCTGCAGAATATATTGAGGAGCAGGAGACATCCCTGGAAGCTCAGCCATGTGGCTCCAACCTCTCTTAACACAGGTGCAGCCCAGCCTAGCAGCCCTGCAGTGCTCATCAGCTCTGATCCCTTGGGAAGTTTCTCCCATCCGTGTTGCACCTGCACAATCATATTCCCCCTGGCCAGCCCATCCTGTGTGCTCTCTGCATCCAGGTAGGGCTGAGGCAGAGGTGATGCCTATCCTGGGACAGCTCTCAAGGAGAAGGAATAGTCACTGTGCCTCTGTCATTGACACGGACCTTTTTTTGTCCCTTGCCACTTGCCCCTGGTGGGGGCAATCCCTGTGGTGGGATTACTACCAGTAGCAGCAGCAAGTGAAAAGAAGTGAATTTGTGAGGAACTGGACACATTTCCAGCAGTGAGATTGTTACGAGTCAAGCTGGAATTCGTGGAATAAAAACCTGGAAATGGGGAAAAAAAAAAAAACCTAAAAAAAATATCTTTAGCTCCTGCCAAAGGAGAGCTCGTTCCAGACGAGCTACCTGATCTGACCTGCCTCGCAGGTGTGAAAACCTCCATTGACCCACCCCCACATTCTCTGCCTGCCCCTGCAAACACGGAAGGAAAGCACCGCCTCTCCGCTGCCCTCATGGGAAGCAGCCGCTTTCCTCGGGGCGTAGAGCTCATCACCTGAGAATCTGTGGCACTCCACAAAAGGAAATATAGGCTAAACTTCTGAAACATTTTCTAATGTTGACGTCTTTCGAATGATGGAATTGTTTCCCCAGGGACACGTGGATGCTCCACTCCTTGAGTCAGAGAGGCTTCGACGATGCAGGGGAGGCGCTGGGAGCCTCGCTGCCCCTGTACGAGGGAGAGACAGCCAGGGGGGAGAGGAAATAAATTAGATGACTTGAATCATTTCCAGCTCTAATTGCTATGATTTTGCAGTAGTTTTCCCAGCCCCAAGTAGAACATTAACCATCAAAGCACGATTTCACTCATGGTCTATTAAACTAGGATTCATCTGGCTTGACATCACTGAGAAAAATCCATCCTGGACTCAGGGACACCCCGCTGAGAAAAGACAGGAGCCAGACAGGGGCTGGTCACTGGCCATCCTGTGGGAGAGGCAGAAGCTGCTGCCTTTAGAGGTGGACATCTCCAAGTATTCTCTTCCCTTCTGCCAGCACAGGACACTAAGGGAATGCAGCAACCATATGGTGTGCAAACACCTTTCCTCAGCCCAGTGATGCACTGGGAGGCTCCCTGGGATGGATTTCCCAGTCCTGCTGGCTGGGGGCTGCTCCAGAGGTCAGATGGAGACAGCGTGCCATGCTATCTGCCACATGCAGCCCTGCCAGAGCCAGGCCAGCTCTCCGTGTTCAGGGGCTGTGCGTTACCCTCTGTCCCTCCTGGAGCTCCAGCACGCAGGTCCGGGTGCCCACCAAGGGGGTCGGTGTCTGCAGCTGCGTTCCCGAATGCCAGGGGTGGAGAACAGGCCAGGGAATGGCTCTGCCACGGCTGCAGTTCTCCTCTCTGCCACTCCATGCTCTTCCTCTGCAGTCCTGGTGCAAAGGGGTGAGCGAGCCAAGCTGTTTACTGGGTTTCAGAAACCAAGGAATGAGATAACCAGGAGCCCCTGTGAAGGCTTTGGGACACAGCAGTCACCAGGATGGCCTGGCTGCCGTGGGGTGAAGCCCTGGCTTGGCTGTCTCCACGGAAGCTGGCAGCAAGGCTGGGGAGAGCACAGGGAGTTCAGGGCTCCTCGTTTAGCCCTTTAATCATTAGACAGGCACTCGCAGCACAGTCCTGTGGGCTGGCTGAGTTAAACTGTAACTGCCCCCCTCAGCAGCCCCCACCAGGATCCCTGCTCCAGGGACCAGCAGCAGCCTCCCAGCCAGCCCAGCAGCCCTCACTGCTGCCTGCCAGGGACAGCCCAGTGCAGGCTGGGGTGGGAGAGCTGCTCTGCACCCCGTGATGGCGCAGGGATGGACAGAGCCCTGGTAGGTTTTGTTCCATGGAGCTGGGAGAGCTCGCCCGTCCCTCCCTCCTGTGAGCAGAGAGCATCACCTGTCCCATGGCACTGCTGGCAAAGGGGACAGGAGATGGGGAACAGGGTCCCAAGCCCTGTGCCACCACAGCTCCGTGGTCTGGGGAGGCACAGGGCCACGGCCATAGCCAGACAGTGAGGTCATCTGCCCCTCAACTCCCCTCCTCTCAAACCAAGCCCCTCAGTCTCTTCTACCTGGCTTAAACCCTGAGGTGAAGAGTTGTACATCCTTTCCAAAATTGTTATCAGCATGAATGGTGACAGCTGTGGATATCCTCGCTGTCTGCTCGAGTGGCTGACCCCGCTCCAAAGCCTCCGTTCCTGGCCTCCCCTGCTTCCCGTGGTAACGAGCTCTGCAGTGCCATTAAACACGGCTGTGCTGGGAGCCTTGGCACAGCTTCTGCAGGGGCCACAGCACGTGCCTGTGCAGCAGAGAGTGATGAAACCCCCGGGGGTGGTTGCCCTGCCAGCCCTGCCCCCCAGATTAGTGGAGTGATGCTGAAGTCCCACAAATCTGGAAAGAAGATGTGTCCCAACAGCTGAGCATCCACAAGTGGGTTTGGGGAAAGTGCACATGAGGCTCTAGCTGGGATGTGTCAGAGACAGATGAGCCCCAGCATCCCCTCCTCCTGTAGCTGCAGCTGCTCAGGGTGCAGGGGTGGGAGGGGATGTGTGTCTTTCCTTCCTTTCCTTCCCTTCCTTCCTTTCTTTCCTCATTCTTTCATACTTTTTTCCTTTGAAAGATAGACAGGTCTCTGGCTGGATCTAGCACTGATGAGGTGAAAGGGGAATATTCTCCTGATAATCACTGGGATTTATACCCCACAGCAGCTTCAGCTAAAGGAGGGAACAAACACAATTCAGGGATTGCATCGAGCTTTCCCATGGAGCACGGAGATGGGTGGGGTCATGCCAGGGGAGAGAGGCACAGGATGGGCCAAGAGGACCCAGCCTCCTCTCCCTGCCTGGCCCCACAGGCAGCGCTGCAGGTGGCCATGGAGGGCAGGACCCCACAGACCCCAGACCTGGGGTGAGAGCCACTCCCTGAGCCTGCTGGGTGCCTCTGTGTCCCTGATGGCTTGGGCACTGCAGAGCCAGCCTGAGCCCTGGGGACACACAGGTGACACAGCTGCCTTTGGGGAGGGTGGCACATTCTCTGTGGCCTGGCAGGTGGAAGGGAAGGAAATGAAATGTGCTGAGACACCAAGCCAGGAGGGTGCAACCAGTGCCACCCTGCCAGCAGTGCCACCGGTACCACCAGTGCCACCAGTGTCATCTGTGCCACCACTGCCAGCCAGCTGTGGCAGCTGGGGCAGTGGGCAGAGGCTGGAGGCGTTGGGAACATGGCTGTGCAGGACAGGACAGTGTCAGGAGGTGTTAGGACTGTGGACTAGGGCAGCAGGCAGGGAGATGTGGGGTGGAGTGTGTGCCTGGCAGCGTGCTGCTGTGGGAGGGAGTCACAGCCTGGGGACAGGCACTGTCTACAGCTGGTGAAGCCACAGCACATTTCCTGCTTTTATTTCTGGGTCCCACAAATGCCAGGGACAAACTGGGAGGGTGTCAGTGAGGCTCTGCAGCTCCTGGCTGTGCTGCTTTCACGTCCTCCTGCAAACCAACCTGGTGACAATAAAGCCTTTGTGTGAAAACCACCGTGCTTTGTAGGCTCCAAAGTGATGACAATCTCACCTTCACAGTGAGAGCTAAAGGGAACATAAATATAATCCCTGGACACTGTAGCTTCTAAATAAATTAACTAATTAAATAATAGCATGGGTAATGCATGGGCTTACACAAACACCAGCACCAAAACACACCAAATAGGCAGAGATGGAAACTTTAATAACCAAAGTACCAGTGTGCCACAAAGTACAAAGAAGGAAGAAACCACATGGTAAGAGATGGTTCTCTTCTAAGGCACACAGATGCTGTGATGAATGTGGTCCTGGGGCCCAGCCACCAGAGAAAGGATGGATGTGCATGGATGCTGATGCTCCCATGGCACAAGGAGCCCCTGGCACACCTCAGGGGCTTGTTCATTGCAGAGGTGTGTCTGTATGTATTTACACATTCAAGAAATTAAGATGTAGAAACCAATGAGTTCTAGTTCAGAATCCTGCCACGTACTCTTGCAAAGGTAAAATTAAAGATATCAGAGCTTCCCCGTGTCATTTAAGTGCAGTTGTGTATGTGTTCTGTATTTTCTGTGCTTGACATCCTGAAGTGGTGACTAAATTTTCAGCTTGAGACACGGATTTTCCAGGATGTGTACAGCACCTACCTGCCAACACCACCTGTGGCAAATCACTGAGTGTCTCATCACATCCTCGGGCTGTAATTATACACACCTGCACAAACCCAAAGGAAAACTCCCCAAAAATCCCAAAGCAAAAAAAATTCCCAAACCCAAAGAAGCCCACAAAACCGGAAGACACCATGATTCATGCCCCAAAACATATTTGCTCATGTGCTTAAGGTCTTGCTTTTCACTCTGGGAGGAGTTTTTTTGTTGATATTTGGTTCTTGATTCTGAGCCTTCACTGTTTGCTGAAGCTACATTTTTCCTTATTTCCCTCCAGCAATGAGAGCTGAAATTATTTTCTTGGGTTTCTTTTTTCAGTAGATGCAGATGAGTACCCCCTTTCCATCACAGAGCTAAAGGGGCTGGGTTTGAAAGAACCTTTGTGTTTTGTCACCTTTCAAGGTATGGCTTGTATATAATCCCTTTTATAGCAGCATGAATGAGATCTGTGGAGAGCAAACAAGCTTTTGTGAAGTTCAGAGGGCCCAGATCTGCCTCTTGTGGACCTTCACGAGGATATGAAATTGGGTTTTAGGGGGGACCACATCATTCATTGTCCATGGGAACCTTCCCAAGCCACTGCACCTGAACCCCCAGGCATCAGAGCTGCATTCAGAGGCCTGAGCTGCAGCTGCTACACGCAGACAGAGCAGAGGGAGCTGGCCTTTGACACGTCTTTGGCTGATTTGCTCTGCATTTTCTTATATTCCCTTAGCTCTTCTGTATAAAGAAGGTGCTAGCCGTTAATGGAGCTGGTGCTGCAGTGAGGGTGTCCTTCAGGACACCTGGAGCAGGTTTGGCTCCTAGCTGGGCATAAAGTGGTGGCTGTCACTGCCTCTTCACACATGCACATGGCTTCCCAAAGGACCCGTGACAGCCAGCACGCCCACGGTGACACAGCCCCAGCTCTGTCCTGCCTGAGCCTGCCCAGATGTCACCTGGAGATTGCTCAGCCAGGATGAGCACGGGTGGTGGAGCTGTGCTGAGCGAGGCCTCTCGCCAGGAAAGCAAACCCAGGGGAGCTGGCGTCACCCTCGCGCAGCGCTGGCACCGCACACAGGGAAGCCCTGGCTCAGCCCTGGGCTGGGTCACTGCTGCAGCACCCAGGGCTGGCTTCCCAGTGAGGTCACACAGAGTCACCCCTGGGTCAGCCCTGCTGATTTCTGTCTGCAGATCCAGGTGGCTTTGACCTGCTCTCCTGACAGATGAGCACGAAGCATCTGTTGTCAGGAGCCATCACTTCATTAACTTCATTAACTTCATTAATCAACAGGGGAATCAGAGCCTCCAACAGGTGTGGAGCAGCCTTTCCCTGGCACCTTGAGGTTACTGTGCCTGCCTTGGGCTGCTGGGGGGAGACTTCGATGACTGCCACCACCACCACCATACTCACAGTAATTATTAATGCTAAATTAATTAAATCATAGATGAATGGCACGAGCTGCTGATTGAAGCCATGTGAGGACTAAAAAAATGAGATGCTGAAATTAAATTTACCTCCTTCTGCACTTTGCACTCAGTCTTTAAATCCCACATGCATGTATTGCACATTCTGCAGTCACTGAGTATCTGATGCAGCATTTTGGAGCTCTTTGCAAGTGCAGCCTTCAAGTGTCTGCAAACATGTGCCCCTTCTGTGATGTGTCAGCCACTTCAGCTGTAAAGTATTCTCAAATATTTCATATAGGACTTTGGGAAAGGCTGCCAGGAATGCCCTGGCTGGGAAAGTCAATGTGCTTTGTAGACAATAAGGAAGAACAGAGGAAGAACATCCATTTACCTCCACTTTAATGCCAAATCCTGTCTCCAAGTCTGCAGCGTCTGATCACAGCTAATGCTCACCTCTGTGGCTGGAAAAACAGAACTCCTCTTTGCTAGGTGAAGAGTTGGATTATCAAACCCACCAGAAATAAGTGGGGACAGTTACAGGTCTGAGAGAGGGGCATGGGGAAGTGCTGGGGTGCCCAGGGAGCAACAGCACCAACAGGAGCAGCCCTCTTAATGTCTAAGCTACCACCAGCATGAGGGACAATTGAAAGAACCAAAGTAATGAGAGGCTTATGACAGAGAACTGGCGGTCTTGGATGGCAGCAGTGCTGGGGTTTGTACAACTACCACTTTGAAGAAATTGATTTATCCTGCACACTTAACGAGGGGAGCATCTGGCAAAAGAATAGTTACATAAATACCTCACTGAAAATGGCATCATGGACATATTAGGCATGAAATCGTGTAGATTTTCTAATTCCCAGACCTTTGCCACTGCAGGTTTGGCATTCCTGAAGCAGAGTTTCCAGTGGGCAGCTGTGTGTTTGTGTCTGATCACACAGATGGGCACAGACACATCCATGCATACGTGCACTTTAGTTCACTGGGCTGCAAGAGGATACACTGCTCAGAGCTAAAACCAGCTTCTGTGCATTATATAAGAAAGGTTAAGAGCGTTCATATACATTCCAAGGCTTGTGGTTCCCCAAAATGGTGTGCCCTTACAGAAAATGAAGGGTTTACTCAAGCTGAACAAAAATCCTTCTAGGATGGGTTTGGAGCTACAGCAAGCCACCCATCCTTTTTAGCAATACATAAAGAACCAAAGGTTTTTTTAACTTGCCCTGTCACAAGATTTGTGTCCACAGACATTTTTGGAGCTAAATTCCCACTCAACTAAGCGATAACTTCACACAAATGGCCTGCAGTACCTGGGCCTAAATATTTAACTTCTTAGTTAACCTTCTGGAACAGTTTTAATGTTTGCAGTTGTAAATATTGGGAAAAGCTACTGCTCATGTCCTTAAAACCAGATGGACTTAAAGCCCACATCCTGAGAATCACTTGCTGTAACCCCACAGCTACACCCAAGCTGGTCCCAGCTGTCCCACTTAGGTTTTACAACACATTACCAGGATATTCAGGAATAAATAATACCAATACATGCACCAACACAAGATGCATGGCTCTGCTTGCTCAATATGCAGAAAAGTTGTTTGCACCTAATTTTATTATATCCACTGACAAAACATTTTTTTCCCCAGGTCATATGCCCTACTTGACCTTGGGATTTTTTTAAAGACATTAAAGAAAGAGAACTTTGGCTAATTGCCTGAGATTTCTAAACATCCTGAAGCCCAGTGACAAGACCTACTCAAGGTCTCAAAATCCCAGTCTAAAGGTCACTAGTCACATACAGATCATTAGCATGGGCAATTGGCTTTAATTACTGTTTTGGGGTAATCTTTGGGCTGGCTGATGCACCCCTACAGCTTCAATCCACATAAGCAAAAGGCATCTGCAGCACAAGCACAGCAGATCCTGTCAGGAGATCCTAAATATGTAGCTTCTCCCAGCGGATTGCAGATGTGGTTTCAGCAGTTTCCCTGACTGGTGTGATTTAGAAAAGCAGGTTTTCCCAAGGCATCCTGGCTGGAGCACTGCAGAAGGCCCATGTTTAATCAGAAGCCTGGGCAACACAGGGCTGTGCCCACCCCTGTGAACCTACCTGCAAA
Organism: Anthoscopus minutus; assembly: GCA_013399455.1. NCBI lineage: Eukaryota > Metazoa > Chordata > Aves > Passeriformes > Paridae > Anthoscopus > Anthoscopus minutus. Next base: position 110,985 of record VWYI01016767.1, on the reverse strand, counting down.
GGAAAATGTTTCAAATCTGTGTGTGCTCCATCCCTGGGCTGACCATTTGCTGTTTCCACTGCTGCCTTGCCTGTTCAGTGTCACAGTAGCTGCAGTCAACACAGACAGTTCTAATCAGATGCCTCGTGTTTTACTGCACACTGCATAAAATGTAACCTGATAACGCACAAAAGGCGTTTGGCATCTTCTCTTTTCAGAACAGTGTTATTGTTATGGGCCATCCAAAACATGAGTCAGCCTGTGGGGACACAGCCCTGCAACTCACCAAGCAGCAGAGCCAGCGTGGGCTGCAGAGCTCAGCTCAGCTCAGCTCTCCCTGCAGATGTGCTGCTCTCCCTGCAGATGTGCTGTCCTGCTGGTGCTGGCTCGGACTCCTGCCCTTTCACTAGCCCTTTGGAAAGGACAGGTCCTTCAGAAGCGGGGTTTGTGCCATTATCAGACTGATGGGTACCTTGTTGTGCAGTAACTGGTTAAATGTATGTGGCATGTGGTTTCATTCAGCTGATCTGGACTGTGCTGCAGAAGCCAGGCACACCCTGGCCTGACAGGAATCACGAATCCCCTTCTCAGCCAAAGATGTTCAAGTGAACATAAACCAGACTGGGAACCAAGAGGCTGATGGGCTCTTCCTTTCAAAGCTCCTGAGACCCTTAATCCCCATGCATCCTCTTTCCACACACTGCTTTACATGCCTGATTGAAGCCCAAGTCATTGAATTCCAACCAGCAAAGGGAAGGGAACATCCAGGCACTGAGATCAGGACGCCTGTTAATGTTACAGTCACTTGTACTGAAAGAAGTCAGGACTGCAAGAACTTCATGAAATGGTGAATCGAGGAAAAGCAGAAGGGACAAGGCCAGCAAGAAAGCCCAGAGAAAAACTGGCTGCACAGACAGACAAAAGGAGAAAGAGAGAGAGAAATTGGTTAGAAAGTGTCCCGACTTGGGGAGGTCTGTGCTGTCAGGGCTCCGGGATAGCTGGGGACAATTTGGTGGTGTGTGTTTAGCATGGACATTGTTCTACCAGTGGGGCCCAGTGTTGCAATGCTATTCTCTTTAGAACAGTCAAAACCAGCAGAAAAATGAGATTTTTATAGTGACATTACTCAGGCAATTTCCCATGTCAGCAAAACACATCTGGAGACTGGACACCGGGTAGAGCCAATTTCTGCCAGTGCTGCAGGGAGCACAGCGCATCCTGGGCCACAAAACCACCACTCTCCTCTGCTCCTGAGGGACAGGACCACATCCAGGTTTCACCAGGAACATGTTCAGTAGGACAGCCCTGCTGGCCTTTCCACAGCAAGGCTTTCCAGGCACATTGCTCTGGAAGATGTGATCCCAACACTGACTCAACACGGGATGCACATCTGGAATTCAGTCACCCATCAGCAATACTGAGGTCACTGACTTGGCAAACAGGCAGGACAGCTGACTGCAACAGCAGCTGTTTTATCTCCACTCACCTGACCTGTGAGGTCCAAGGGTACCTGGGACACCCCTTTGATTGCCAGTCCCTCACCTTCACCTTGCAGGCAGCCCCAGCTGTGCCCATGAGCACTGCCAGGCACGTGGTGCAGCCAAACCCCGGCATGCTCATCCCCCTGGTGCAGGTGGGCAGCAACTGGGACCTCAAGCCCGCTGTCAGGGAACAGCCCTGGGGCCATTCAGCCCTCCTACCTGCCCTCCCACCCTGGGCACGCAGGAGAGGACACCTAGCAACACATGCTGATATCAAGACACGGCACAGAATTTTTAAATAATTTTATAATTTCCTGATGAACTTAGTCTGTGAATAAAAAAAGAAGAAAAAAAATGAACAAAGTGTTTATATTATCAAGGCAAAGTTGAATATAACACATTTTCTTTGCAATTTCATTATCCTGTCAGTAACATGACTCCAGCAATAAAACACATACAAGTTGAAGGCAGCGTGTGCACTTGCATCACGGACACCAATGTCTCCCGCTGCTGTCATTTCCAAAAGGAATTCAAGTACACTAGATCCCATCCCTAAAGCCTGCCTCCCCCTCCACTAAAGTGCAACATGTCTCTTCCAAAGCAAATGAGAGATCTGTGTCTGTGGAGTGGATGGAGCATCCCACAGAATCCAGCTCCACAGATGAACTGTGAACTCGGTGTGCAGCTCTCCTCATTCACTGCCTTGGAAGGAAAGGGCAATTTACTGTTTTAGTGGGCTTGGAGCAGCATGTTGGGCTAGCACAGAAGTTATTCCCCTGTTTGTGGTCCCAGTGGATTCCTCCTCCTCCAGCATCTGAACAAATAAAGGCATCTCACATCAAAGCCTCACCAGTTATACTGTAGAGTGTGTAATGAGGGGCCAAATGCAGCCACCCCTGGGCAGGGAGGGATGGAGGACTTGGCCTTGTCCACAGAGGGCTGGGAAGATGGGGCAGATAAAAGGAACAATGTCTACTTTTAAAATTTAGCTTCAAATTTGGTTTTTAAGGTAACCACATTTTATAACAAATAAGAGTATACCTGACCAATAGATCAATTTTTTGCCAGTTTCCAAGTGAAAGCAGCCAGTGTTTCAAACAAAAAGCCCCACCAAAGCACCAAAAGCCTAATGGGAATATCTAGTAAAAAGCAAATCACATTGACTTGATTTTCAAGATCTGAACTAAGCTTGCAAAATGGGCATAAACAGCATATGGTTAGGCTTGATAATAAAAATACACCTGCCTAATGAAATTCTTTACCTGTGTTCATAGGTAAAGGGATTTGTCGGGGGTTTTTTGTTAACTTTACTCGCCAGTTTAGCCTCATATTGTTCCTTTCAAGCAATGCAAGTCTTTGGTGCAACCAGAGCACAAAGTGGCTGCTGGTCCTTTCCTGCCCTGTAACGTGCTTGGGTACGTGACCAACACCAGAGGCAAGGAAATACAACTTTGATAATGAACCTACACACAGCTACCCGCACTAGCTGATCTGCACCTGCTCGTGTCCCTGGCACCACGGGGTGGGATGGAGAAAACAGAAAATTTGTCCAAAGTGTTTGGCCTGTTCACATCAGTGGTTCCCATCTTAGGGGACACGTGGTGTTGCTAACTGTTACCAGAAAAGACTGACTTCCAAACAACTGTTTTCTTCTGCCCATTTCTGTCTTACATGTGTACAGTATAAACCTGGGAAAGCAGGCATTTATACAGGGTTTGTAACATTTCCTAAGAGGCCAAGCTGCCTTGGACCTCAAAAGCCTGTGAAAGGCAACTGGTTATAATTATAAGCCCACAAATCCTTTTCCATACAATCCCGAGAGGAGGAGTCATGGCTTTGTTGCTTCTTTACTTGAATTCCTTTTAATGAAATTTATTTTTATATATTTTTTAAAACACATCTTTTTCAGTTCTACTACTATCTTTTTTTTCAATCCGACAATAGACACACATTGTTGGTAACTGCCCCAGCCTTAGGACCACACAGACAATATCGACAAGCAGAAAACAAAACAGGAAAAAAACACCCCTGAAAAAGTCAGGGGAGATACTGATGACAGGGTTACAGCACTCACCACACACACTGGAAAAAGTCAGGATTTCTGAGTTTATGCTTTTGACACTAAAACGCTTTGAAACAGTTTTTCTTTTTTTTTTTTTTTTTTTTTTTGTTTAAAAATAGTCAGTGGACACAGCCATTTTGTTCAGAAGGATCTGCTGTTGCATAAGGTTCCTTCCATTTATGTGGAAAAAACAATTAAAAACGTTGTGGTGTTTAAAAAAACCCCCTGACACTCCTCTTCCTCGCAAATGAGAGGGGTCAGCAGAGTTGGCCTTGCCAGGTGCCAATGCCCCTGGTGCCCCGTGCCCGTCCCTCCCACCCTGCTGGGGCAGTGCTGGTTATCCACAGCCTTCCATGGCCTCTCCAGCTCCCTCTTCCAGTGCAGGTGTTGAGTGGAGGAGAGGCTTCCTTCCAGCATCAGATGCCTTGGTTGTACTCTTTCCCTTCAGCACTTCACTGGAGCCATTTGAGGGACACATGTATGCAGTGACATTTTTGCTTTACAATGGTATCAGTGCATGACTCAATGTCCTTTGTAAAGACCCCTGCAGTGGCAGCAATTGGCAATGAGTACAGATGTGGGGACTCAACCCTGTCAACTCTCATCAGACATGAACATTTCCCAACAAACTGAGCCCTAGCAGCAGAACGGGTGGGAATTACAGGGCAAATTAAAGGAGGTGCCCCTTTGGTTCAAAAACCAGGGTTATCTCTACAAGATCTAGGACATTTATGCTCCCTTGTGCAAATTTCAGAGCCCTGAAGTACCAGGAAATTTTCTAGAGAAGGGATATTCCAGCTGTGCAACGAGAAACGGCGCAAGCGGTGCCGCGCGTCACGTCGGACCTTCGCCTTCTGTCCCCAGGACTTGGCAAAAACTGGATACTCCCAAGAGGGTTTGGCATTTTCTGGAGTGAAAGCTGGTTAAAGGCAGTCAGAACGAGAAAGAATACTTAGAGAAGCTTAGAGCTTCATCTGGGAGCATGCCAGGTAATTCTTCCAATGGCAAACAGCGCTCATGTCCTCACCCTGCAATTCTAGTGTTATGTCTTTTTAGTGTTTTACATGAGGTTGGATTCAGAGGAAAATATGGACTTGGACTTGTGGATATCATGAACAAGCGTGGTTGCAGTGTCAGCTTTTACAGTGTACATGGGCTCCAGGCGTCAGTTATTTTTTAGCCCAAACTCTGCCAAAATGACCTACTTCATTTTATACAAATAGCTCCTAGAGTCCTTACATCTCTCAGCTTCTCTACAAATGACAGCTCAGAAGAAAAAAAAGTAATATTAAAGCAGTTAAAACTTTCACAGCTCCTGTAGCGAATGGAACTTTATTCAATAGGAGAAGAAAGCGAATTTCCCTGGGGTCCCTGGGAAAGGCTCCTGATTTCCTAGAGCTGCTGCACTGCAGGACCACTGTGGTAGGAAACTGCCTGGCTGCCTGGCTGCTGACACTTGGGAATAAGATCTTAAAAGAGCAGTGGTGGGCTGGGCAACTGGATGAGCATTGCAGGGTATGCCATGCCATATTATGGCCCTTCTCCCATTTGCCTCATATGCAATTCCATGACGGGTGATGAGAATAAAATCCCTTTGTTGCCTTAAGGCCAATGGTGTGGCACTCCATACGACTGAAAAGAGAAAGCTTTCAGTGGTCATGTTCAGCATTAAATCATGGCCAGCAGGACCTCCCAAACTCCAGAGTTCCTCAAGCTATTCACACAGGCTCTGTTGACACAGGATCAGAGAGATTACCTGAAACAGTTCAGTGGAGATCAAGTTGGATCAAGACTGTTCCTAAATGAGATCTGCACCCTCCCTGAAAGCACTTTACAGAGGTCTAAGATCAGTCTTTAAGATGGGAAGCCTACAAGACCTAGCAGTGGTTAATGAGAAAAATTGCCAGGGCCCAACAATTCAGATGGAAGGAGCAGCAGGTGTGAGGCTGGCAGATAAAGGACCAAATGGCCAGCATGAAAACCAGCCAGGCTTGACAAATCCTTCCAGGGAAGAGGCCAGGAGATGTGTAAACAGCGAGCTTCACCTGGCTGCCAATGCACAGATCCTGCACACGCTGCTGTGACAGCACCAGGCCTTTGGCTGGGGAACTTTGAACTACAGAAATGCAGCCACAGCCTGAGTTAGAGATGCTGAAGAAGCAGCAGCACTTCCCTGCAACGTGTGGGCAATGCAGGAAAGCCAGGGAATTGAAATAACAGCCCAAAGTGATCCCCTCCCCCTGCCCCAGCCTCCAGCAGGAACGCTATCAAGGAACATCTCAGTAAGAGGTTTACAAGCAGGAGTCATTTGAACCATCGATAAGGGAAATTCCACAGCTTCTCACAGAGGAAGGATTGTTTTACAGCAGGGAACCAGGGCAGCTGGAGGTTTGACCATATAAGTTAATGAGAGAGTCAGGAGGGGTGGCGGTGGCCAATGATGCTGGGCTGATGGCTCTGATGCTTTTATAGGCAGCATTAAATTCCTTGAGTGAGTAATTAGGGGTGATGAAGAAAAAGCAAGAGGAAAGATTTCAAAACACCAGCTCCTATCGAAACGTGCTGACTCAAATAATGGGCCCAAAGGGGTGGTTCTGGGATGAGGCACAGCCCAGCAGTGTGTACAGTCACTGTCTGCTGGCCTTCCGGCATTCCCCCCTTCCACACATTCAGGCTCCCATTACTCTCCTCACAAATGACACCACAAAAAAGCTTCAGACACAGGCTGCTATTACAGGAAGAGCTAAAGCTAGTTCTCCTGATTTGCAAAGCACCAGCAATTCCAAAGTTGGAAAAGGAGTGATTCACCTCTTCTTTTGAGACTTACTTCTTCCTAGACACCCTGGCTATGAATGCAGCTCCTTCTGTTGAGTTATTACACTATTAGAATCAATAGGGATGTGATTTATTTTCAATCAGCTGGTTTTTAAATATGTCTAGATACATAAGGTTTCAGTTTGGCCCAATTTTCAGTGCTTGTTTGGAAAAAACTACAGGGTACATCTTCCCCTACTCAAACTTTTGCCGATCTCCTTTATGTTGGAAGCAATTGGTCACTTCTAAAGATAAGAACAAGGTGTGAAAGACCTACAGGCCAGCTGCGCTGTGGATCTGAGAGATCCACAAGAAATGCAGTTTTCTTGAAAGGGTCTGGAACATTTTCCTTAGCACAACAGCTTAGTGATTAAGCTCAAAATGTAGTAAGCCATATGGAATTAAATTGCAGGCTCTGAATGGGAGGTTTACTGAGAGGATCCACAATTAGCTAGTGACTAGAAAACCAAGATTTCTTCCACTGCTGTGTTGATGCTATTTGGTCTCCTTTTGCCTTCCCCTTGCTCTCTGAAGTAATACGAGCCAGCCAAAGGGAGCAGCTCCTTTAAGGAGCACGTGGGGACGTGTTACAGGGTTCTGTCCTGCAGATGCCCCCAGACACACATAACCACTGGCAGCCAGGAAAAAACGTGTCTCCCCATTAATGCATAGTCCAAGAACAAACACCCCAGCCCTACTCATAAAATAGGATTTCTGACTTGCTAGCACAACAACAAACTGACCTGGGATTTCAGGTCATATTAACTATCAGCAGGAGCTGTAACGAGGGTTGAAGGTGGATGGGAATACAACTAAGACCTCTCATACACACAGAAGAATTGCACTGGTTTAAGTAAAGCTGTGATTTTACACCTATCTACTCAGCTGGGTGCCAACTCCAGCAGAGATGCTCCTCTTCATAAGGGTTATTGCTCTAAACTCAAACTCCATGTAAGCTAAACCAAAATAAATTAAATTATAATTATAGTAAGAACTATGCTACTGAGTTACCTAATTTAGCTTTAAAATTATACTTTTAAGCTAAATTATGCAAATTTCTCATTTACAGAATGCCTAGGATTATTCTGATGACCACTAGTGTTCACAAAGTTATGACCTGAAAAATGGGACAAACTATACAAGTTAAAGCTGGGAACTGACCTGCTGACCACACCTGCTTGAAGGGCGAGAGTCCTCTATAAACTAAGAAGTCAGGAGACACAGACCTATGATGAGAAACCTCATCTAAAATCCCCCAAAAATCAACAGATTAAAACAGTTATCTCAAAAAATGCCCCGCCTAGCACTTCAGAGTCAGACCAGTGAAAATCAAAATCCAGGTTAAGTAAACAGGAAGTACCACTATGCCTACCTTTTTTCCCAGCTGCTAGATGAAATGACTAACAGGAGCAAGTAGGGAAACTTCCCTCACTCTGTTATTTAAGAACATAAGAAGCATTGAGACAGGCAGCAAGACCTGAGTTAGCTGATGCTGGCTAGCCATGAGACAATCGAAGCACACTCAGGTTTGGCTTTAGCACTAGGAATTCAGGCTTTCAGCTTTCATGAAAATAAAAACCAGAAAGAAGGAAAGAAGGTAAGAAGGAAAAAGCAATGTATTAATGAAAGGTGAGGGCTACTCTTCTGCAACCTAATGGAGAGTTAGAGCTCCTTGTGTTCAGTGGATCCCCTCTTCTTTGCTCAGCAGACTTGGAAGAGCTCTGCTTTGCTGTATCCAAAAGTCACCACCAACAAAGTCAATGGAGAAGTGGATTCTAAAGTAGAAAGGCAGTGAGAAGATGAATACAAAAATGCCTGATTAGTCATAGACTGGAAGAACCTAGAGAGCACAAAGTTTTTAGAAGGGTTTTTTTTGCCTTTGTTTTCTTTGTCAAAGGTGCACCAGAAGTTTCTGTTCCATGTTCTGTCTTTCACATTGCTCTCCACTGCCACGGCTCCGTGGACTGACTGGGCTTGGCCACTGGTGTGCTGCTCTGGGACTGGTGGCTGAGGTCAGGAGGACTCCTCGAGGGCGTTGACGACCTGCTCCAGGATGTCGGGGCAGTGATCTGCGATCTGCTGCAGGATGGCGTTGGCGAACTCCTGCAGCTCCGCGCTCTCCCTCTCCCCCTTCTCCAGCTCGTTGTGCAGCTGCAAGAACACACAGAGACACGGTCACTCTGATGCTTTCAGTTTTAGCTCTCGTATTTTCCACATTCTGCACTGCATTGGTGTGTGCCTCTGAACTTCACATAAAGTGTCAGCAAGTTCTCTCAGTCACACACAAAAATCCTTTTCCAGCCCCAGAACCAAGGGCACTGTGGCAGCTCCAGGCCCAAAAAGTGTGATCAGCAGCAAAATGAGGACAGCAAACAGAGGATGGGACTTCATAACCTGAAGCTGTAATTGGACAATGAACCCCAATGTGGAAATGGACCAAAACTTATCAAAGTGTAAAACTTATGACCCCTCTTCCATCTTGGGTGGAGCCACGGCCTGGCTCTTGCACTGCCCAAGGTGCATCCTTGGAAGGGCTTTTAATAAATCCTGACTTTATTCCTTTACTTCTGTCCAGCCTCTGCTCCATGCAGCCTCTCTGGACATCAGGCCCCTGGCTCTGAAATGTGCTTGCTGTGGGACAGCCCTGCCCAGGCTACACCACCACAGTGGGAAGGGAGCTAACAGAGGGGACACGTGCCAGGCACTTCCAGCACCCCCATCTTCCCTCAGTGACTCCCTCACCTGGAACTGAATTCTCTTCATTTCACTTTTTCACTCTACAGGACCAGGTTTACAAAAAGACTGGATGTGGCACTCGGTGCCATGGACTAGTTGTGGTGTTAGGGCATGGGTTGGACTCAATGATCTTGGAGGTCTCTTCCAACCTAGTCATTCTGTTGAATTCTGTTTGTCACCTCCCCAGAAAAGACCATGTCCACACGACTTAACTACTCCTGAGCACATTGTTCTATGATAAATAAAATTAAAATTTCCTCTGTAGAATGTTTTCTGAAGGCAACCATATTCCAGCAGCAATACAGCAGCTTGCTAGTGCATTGCTTTAAATAGTTTGACTTTTATTCATGAACAATGGGATGTTCCATAGGCCATTGCTTGAGAATTATTCCTGATATGAAATCAATAGGCATGTCACATAATTACACATAAATGCACCCAGAGTTAAGCAGAATTCTCTTTTTCCTGAGGAGCTACTAATTTTCAGAAACTCTCTTTCCTAACTCAGTCAGAAGATGACTCCACACAATTGCAGTGGAACATACACGATTTTTATTTACTAACTCTGCATTTCCTGTTGGGTCATTCGTTCTTCAGATCACTATAATTGGCTCAGTATGGGACACAGAATTTCAAACTTTGTATTATTCACTCTGTCCACAGTTTATAAACAGTTTCTTCAACAAGTGGTGTCCCAAACCATGTCACACAACATATGCAAACACAGCTTTTAGCTTTGAGCCTAATGCCATTGCCAGACTTAGGGGCCCACAGAATCTTAATACAGAGCAGGAAACATCTGCCTTCAGTAACCTGTTTAGCTGCCCAGCAATTGATAAAGTCCCTGCTGGCCTGTGAACAGGGTGAAATCCCAAGGAAGGCTGTAATTGGTGCAAGCATTTTAGGGATTACTGTGCTCACAGTGGTCTAAGGACCTCAGAGAACAAGGACCTCTCATTAGGTCAGGTGATATGGATAGATAGATTGGATAAGCTTTCAAGCCTTGCCCTATCCTATACACCAAACACCTCTTATATTTTTAGTGATAGGATTTTCTTCTAATAAAGTATATTCCCCATTAATATTAGACGAGCATGTATATAGGAAGTACATACACTTAAGAATCTGAAGCTTATTTCCAGCTTCTGAAGTCAAAGTTCTTTGAGCTGCTGTGAGCAACTATCTTATCTGAACCTTCTTTTAAATTTTGTGTGGTTTTAAAAAATTTAATGTTATCTGTCAGTTCTGTAGCATGTCTTATTCCTAACTGATTAATATTTTTATTGGAACTCTACTGTGTTAATACATGACATGGAAAGAATGTCAAACTGGCATTTTTCATGCCTGAAGGGATAACTGCTCATCAGTACACAAATTTCTTGCTCTGTGTTTCACACTTCCGTAACACTGCTCAATGCAGGGTTTAAAAAGAGAAAACTATCAGGCAGCAGCCCAGCAGGGATCATTTTACCACTTTAAGAGCACAATGCAGTGGCAAAGGTTAGATTCCTACAATTAAAATTCTCATCAGATACAACAGCATGTCTCTGTTTAGTGATGGTATCAAGCAAAGCACAGCAGATTGCTTCTGCAAGAAACACTGCTTAAAAACAAACAGCCTAAGAACGACTATGGAATAAATAAAAATGCTTTTTAAGGAAGTTACGGTGCAGGCTTCTGTAGACAAAAGTGTGAGAAAGGAAATTAAAAGGGCAAGCAAGCTACACTGTTCCCTTTGCTAGGCAGGGTAGCATATAGTAAATTATTGGGGCTTTGCGTGCTGAATGTTAGTTTAATGTGCTCTATGTGCTTTGTTCCTACTGGCTGCTGCAGTCACAGAACAGCCATAGGAATCCAACAGGGGCTCCTGCCAAGAATCACAATGCAAAGGCAACCTGATCCCACTCTGTGGAGTGACATGAGCTGGGAAGGGGGGAAAGAGAGGGAGGGGAGCACTCTGGGCTCGGGTAGGGCTCTGGGGGAGAAGGGGGGGCTCAGCAGCAACCCACAGTGGCTCAGGAACAGCAGGCTGTGGATGGGGATTTGCCTGGTTCCAGCAGCCTGGCAGAGGTACTAGCCAGCAACTTGCAGTGGATAGATCAGGCTAGGAAAGGTCTAGTCAGGATTGAGAGGGTCAGAATGAGCAGGCAGGAGTGGTGCTGGATATTAAAAGCCAGGGGACTGGGATTCAGGGACTGCCTCTGAGGCTGGGGTTGTGAGCCTGCTGAGACACCGGAGATGCAGGCGGCCCCAGGGACAGCAGCTTGCAAACCACTGGTGCATTCCTGGGAATGCTCTGGGCCCTGACCTCGGACACAGGGCTGCCTTGTGCCTTCCTGGGCAGCACAAAGGTTGCTTCATGCCATCCATCAGAAGGTTGGGAGACCATAGAGTTGGGAGAGAGCAAGCACCAGGAGAAACAGCCAATGCTATCCTCCTTTTCTTATCTGGCACCTGCAAGCGTCCTGAGCTTTCGGTCCACAGGAGGAGAACCAGGAGAGGGCAGTGTTAGCAGGGAAAGCAGAGGTCCTGCACCACCACCACCTGCTCAGCCAGCATCCCTCTTCCTGGCCTTTCAGCCAAATCCTCCAGGTGAAAGTCCAGGAAAGGACAAAACAGTTTAAATTAATGAAATACAAAAGCACTGGCAAGAGACTGAACTTCAAAACTGACAGAGGGTTGGTGGACAAGGCAGAATCCTGAAGGGTGTTGTCTTCAGTGGGGCAATACTGCAACACGAGGGAAGTCTCAGTTTCTTGCTCTGCTAGTCAGCATTTACATATTTATAAGATGCCTTATAAAATCAAGATAAGCCCAACAAAACAATCTCATGCCAAAGCTAATAAATCCAATGCAACCAAACAAAAGCAACCAACTTAACCAGAGGAAGAAAATATTTCCAAGAAGAGAGTTTTTGACCATCAAGAGCCCAAAAGGAGATGGCTCTGAATGCTGAAGGCCAGCAACAATACTTTACAAATCAGCACAGACAGAAAGTCTACACAGCTGGCTGGCAGATGTCTGTGGTGAAACGTCTTTGGAAAAATAGCAATGATAGCCTTGAGTTGAGTTTGCGAGCTTCACAACAGCTAGATTTAATAATGTGCTTCCTACTTCAACAAAGACATCTTAATTGACTCTATGGCTGGTGGCAGCATTTCTGGATCAGGGCTATCATCTCCATTGACGTCACCGCTCCCGGCAGCAGCTGCGAGCAGCACATGTCAGTGCTCCAGCAGCCAGGGGGAACATCCAGCTCTCAGTGCCATAACTGGATTTACCTGCATGTCTGGAAGTCCAAATTTTAGGGAAGTTTCTCCCCAAGTATTAATATCAGTTCTGCTCCTGGTTTCCTAGATTTTTTTCTTGTGAATGCAACATGACACGGTGTTATCTTCCCTATGCCATTTTGCTAAGAAAATAAAGAAATGTGAACAATCCTTTTTTTTCTTTGCAGTTGAGGATATGAGGAGATTCACATATTTGCCTCATAGAAATGACCAAAAATGAGAAGGCAAAGCCAGATATCTTTTTTTTGTTTAGCTGATGAACAAGTTAAGAATAGACAGCTCAGAAAGAAAAGGACAGCAAAGACCCCAGAGGACCTTCATAGTATTTATCTTTGGACAGAAGAACAGAAATGGCTCTCAGCAGCTCAGGGGAAAGAAAGCTTGCAGATAATCTGCAGTAGGTTCAGACACTTTTCAGCACTGCTGCCTTCCTTCCTGGGTTTAGGGCAAGTCATGACAGGAGTAATTTTCCATTTATAGTTAAACTCCATCACCAAAAAAAAATCCCTAACAATTCCCCATGAATTTAGCTTCTCTGTTCCAAGATATTTCAGAACTTATTTAAAGATTAGTTGACATTCAGAGTCATATGACGATAACTTCATAGTTAAGAAACAGGATGCTCTGGTTTAATATACAGAACCTTTGTGGCCTCTGCCACAATGCAAACAAGGGAGAATCAAGCTAAGATTCTTTAAAACTTACATACACTCCTTAGTGTGATTTTTGCCTCATTAACAATTCCACAGAAACACTGATGAAGAAAGGCAAACAGAGATAAACTGCTATCTCATCTTGGACTATGGACATAAACCTGAATACAGAATATGAAGAGCTTGTAGAGCTCCAAAGTACACAAAAAGTAAGTTAGTGGAGAACTTCTATAAGGATACAATACCAAGATATAGAATTATGTTTCTCCAAAGTTCAAGTGTTACTGGATCAGGTTATGGTTAGTCTGAAAAATACATTTAGAGCTTAAAGTAAAGAAGTAAGCATCAATAAGAACGTACACTGATTTAATCTAAACCTTTGTTTTGTCTCAAGTTGAAGTTCACTGCAGCTCAGGCAAATGGTCAAGAGCTTTTGCACCTGCCCAGACAAACCACTGTAAATATGTGTTTGATGCAGTGAGAGCTAATTACATATAAACCTTTATTTCTCAACTATATACCTATAAAAGAGTCAAAAGAAAGGGTTGCAAGTATGGAAACCCAGTCTGACAAATTTCAAAACCAAACCAAACCAATACAAACAAACAAAAAAAACCAAACAAAAAACCAACCAACCAACCAACCAAAATAACAACAATAAAAAGAGAAAAAAAAAAGAAAAATAAAAAGAAAAAATTTTAATGTTAACCCTTTAATATTTCTGCCCTATCTGGAAATTTGGGGGTTATGCTAGGTCTTTCAAAATATTTAAAAAACATGCATTTCAAAATAAAAATAAGATTTCAAATGAAACAATCCTGGCTTTTTAAATAACATCCACAATATCATAACATTACCCATTTTTATTTGTGCATGGAATTACTAATTTTAATCAATATATATACTATCCATCATTAACATTAACTATTCCTAACTTGAAAAGAGAGCCATGCAGAATCCACAGATGCTGCAGAAAGCTTTCACAAGGACCACGCTGTCTGAGCAAGGCTCAGAGTAACAGAATTCTCTGCCAAGAACAAAACATGAGGAGAGGTGAGAGAAAACAAGGGAACAGCTCAGGGTTGTACCTTCTGCTTGTAGGGACTGCTTCAAGTGAGACCACTCTCATTTTCTGCCATACCACACACACAAAACGCTTGATGATGTCCTGAAATCAGTGGTTTTCCCTTTATATCTCATTTCAAGTTAGGAATTGTTAATGTTCCTGATTGATAGTGTATATTTTAATTAATATTAGCAATTTCATGGACAGATAAAAATGAATGATGTTATGGCATTAATGATGTTATAGCCTACAGATAACATTCGTGATTTTAACCAGTATTTAAGAACTATGACACTGTTCTCATCCTCACCAAACCATTAAATATAAAAGTTTAAAATGCTTTAAAATGTAACAGTTTTAGAGAGTTTCCATATCCATTGCTTTCTCAACCAAACTCAGGAAATAGATTTGCACATGAAGAAGGATATAAATTGTTGCAATTATTACTTCTCATTTCTAACAGAGACCAGAAGTGGACTGTTTAACTTTAAAATACATTATGCATTCCCATAAGATTACAAATTAAAAATAAATGATATAAATCAAGTGGGGGAAGATAACAAGCTAATAGAAGAGCAGTCAGAGAAGGAAGACAAGGGTAAACTCTGAAGTAATAGAGTAATTTAGAATGACTAAATGCAAATCATAGCAGAGTAATTTCTTTACAGAAACTGAGTAATTTGAGTAATTCCTCATAGATGACACAGAAGAACACAAGCAGAATCTGAACAGAGAGGTACACAGGATGTTTATAAAATGGCTATTTGTAATTTAGAGTGAAGTTTATCCCACTTGCAATATTGTGTGCTTAACAAATCAAAATACATGTCAAATATTTTCAGAATTTAGCAATCAAATATGCAGTTTAAAAATGAAATTTGACAGCTACAGATACGAGGTTTGGTGTCCTTTCATATGAAAAGCTGACCATTGCTCTGTGGAGACTGAAATGTGAATTAAATGCAAGGTAAATGTTGCTCCTTGGAAGCAAGCCATGACTATTCAGCTGACACAGCAGGTTGTGGCTGCTACAGTGAAGTGACATGATCACCTTTTTTCCTTCCTCTGCTTTGGGCAGCTGAGCAGAAAAGGCATTCCTGATTTCTTGGGAGAGGATTAGTAAGCAGGAATCCCTAGGTCTGTGCTTTGGCTGAAGCTGGTGCACAGGGAGAGGGAAGACAACTTTCCTCCACAACTCTTTGATGATCATAAAGGTTTTTCAGAAGTGCCTCTCTCTGTAACTCACAGCCAGGCAGCCACAGGTGCAACATGTGGTTGTGAGGTGAGATAAGCTCCCCCAGCAGGTGACTTCTGAGAGAGCCTCTGATGGAAATGCACCTGCCCAGGTCTCCAAGACTGCTGCTGATGCCCAGGGCACAATGCAAATGCTGCCAGAAACACCTCTGGGGAAGGAGGGAGAGGTTCAGTGTGCAGGGAACAAACTGGTGCCAGCAGAAACTGGCAGGACCCCCAGGAGCCTGAGGAAGCCAGGACATGCTGGACATGGCTGCAAAGAACCTCCGATGGCAGGGAGCCAGGGAGAAAACTCCCTCCTACTCCTGGGGTTAAGAAAATCATTTTAATTGTAAAGACCTTCTGTTAGAAGAAATATTTTCCCCAAAAATCACTGCAGGACCTATTGAAAATAAGAAATCTCTGTAATACGAGGTTCTGCACATTTACAGCTGGATTTGAGGTGCTAAGAAACCCTGCTGATAGTCCTTAAGCTATAAACAAACCTGACACTGCTGCCTACTTCTAACATCTGGCTGCTCTGTTTTGTTGGCTCTTTACTTTCTCACACTGTTGCCTCCCAGCCCCAGTGCAGTGCACCACCTCTGACACAGTGAAGTGAGGATTTTCAGCAAATTCCAGTTTCTATTCTGTTCTTTTCTTTCGTACAGCTAAGAGCAAAACAAAACCCAGACTATAAATAAAAGTGTGGACCATATAATTATGTTCTTAATGCCATTTCCTTTCATAGAGGACTAAAATCCTGCACTTACAGGCAGTTATCTGAAATGTGAAATGGAGCAGTCATTCTACAGAGCTCAGGGATATCAACATAATGATACCTCTAGGACAAGGTGAAAGAAAATATGGTATTTAATAGAAATTGCTAGGATAATGCAATTATTTCTAATGAATGAATGGAATTTTTATTTCTTAGTGTTAAGACTTGGAACATTCATTCCTCTTTCCTTCTGGTAACTTCAGTTTTTTAATAAGAAAAGTCAAATAGGACATGAACTGGTTGAAGGATGACAGCTCCAGAAGCAGTACTTATTTGGGGACATTGGGTCAGAACTGACTCAAAGGGACATTTTCCACCACAGGAATAATTTAATGACATGGTTCTGACACTTTAGATTCTTTACTGTCCACAACTTAGTCTAGTATATTATTTTAGATTAGGTTTTGAGACATCATATACTCATAAGTACTGGCTGCAGTTCTTCATTATAAATGAACCAACATTGTACTACAATAAGTCAGCCTTACAAAATGTCTTTGAGAAAATGCCAACAAAGAGTGATATAGTATCTTGGCCCCACAGCTTGATTACAATAAATTTTCCCCAGGGATGTGGTCACAGCCCCAAGTCTGACAGAGTTCAAGAAGTGTTTGTATAATGCCCTCAGGCACCTGCTGTGATTCTTGGGAATGTCTTGTGCAGGGATAAGAGTTGGACCCCATGGTCCTTGTGGGTCCTTTCCAACCCTGCATATTCTGTAATCAGTTGAAGTCACTAAGGACTATCGCTGAACTTAATGGGAGTGTAAAGACACTACTGTGGATAAGAGGCACCAATTATCAGACAAACTTTTGAGACTCCAAAATGATTTTTGTGGCAACAAACTCCCGTTAGATCCATGGTGTTGATGCTGGCAGATACTTTTCCAGTAATTATTTGTACATTAGTCTCTGTGGGTCACCATGGATGCACTGGCAGAGAGAAAAGGTTAAATCCATGTCATATACCAGTTGTATCTACCAAAAGAAGCCACAGAAAACTCCTGCTGATTGTCCCTGAGCCTCCCCAGCAGGTATGAAAGATCCACCAAGTATCCTGGCAGTGATGAAACACAAACCAACCTTTGTCAGTAAAAGTTGCTGCAGTGGGAAATACCAGCTCCAAAAGCAGCAGTACGAAAACAAATTCTTACCAATTTATAAAAAAACCCCAAAACAACCAAACCAAACTAGGTAATCTCATTGGTGAGAAATGGATACGTTGGCATCATGCTTAAATATTATTGGTGTTGGTTAAATGTATCCTCCCTAATCACATTAGCACTTCTTAACATTCAAGAGGATTAATTTTTTCCCACTGAGGCTTTTAAAGCATTATCTACAGAAGATCATATTAGAAGGGACAGGAGTGAATTTAATGCACTGGATTTGAAGTAATTTACAAAACTCATTAAAATTCCAAAGATGCAAAATGGGTGTTCTGTGATGGACTTCTGCAAATCTGGAGAACTGATTCCCACCCCCCATGGGAATACTTGAAGCACAAAGGAAACTCTGCAGCTAGAAACAGAAAAGCTCCATGGCTTAAATGAAAAGTCTGCTTTGTAAATTGAAATATATCATTAGTTTGTGTTTTGCAACTGAAGCTTCTTAAATACCATCTGAGTGAGTATGGGAAAGCAGAAGAGACAGCTACATTTTATTTTAGCTGACATTATTTATGCTTGGGAATCATGAATGGAGAAGTAACTTTAAACAACTTTGGTGACAGCAGTGCAGAATTAAGACAATGTGAGAGGATGGAAAAAGAATTCTCTTCTCTTTCCCCAACAATGTAGGTAATTCCCTTTTCTCACAGCTTCTCACAATGCTTTCCTTACTGTGTAACCCATAAATGTTGCTAATAGACTAGCAAAGTTTTAATGGGGAATATTATTTTTGGGCTCACTGTTCAGAAGAACTTGACAAAGAAAGCCTTTCCTATTTTCTTTACCCACATCTCTTGATCAAATAGCAAAATACCACCTGTCTCCACAGATCCTGATTCAATATGAAAACTACCACAGCTGTAATGAATGAGGCAATTTATTGCAGTGATATCCAAACTTTGCCCATATCCACTCTCATTTTCAGAGGTGCCTCCCATACACATGACAGGTTTTGTCACCCAGTGCTTCATCCCAATCTGACAGACAAGGTGGTTCAAAATAATATGCCTCATGGTTTGATTTACACCATGGGAGCTGTAAGGCTTTAACAGAGGAGGATGGCATGCATAAAACTGAAGAAATTTTAATCCTGTATCAGTGATTCCAGAAGCCTGAAGGGAAAAGGAATGTGTCATGCCTACAGCAGAAACCAAGGGAGGCACACAGCACACACTGAATCAGTAAATGTATGAAGACAGCTACAGAAAGAGAGCATGACTGTCTAGCACCATCTCAGCCCTGTTATAGGCATGTGGATCTCCAGAAGTCTGCTCTTTCTGAGTTTTCAGACTTGCTTCTGTTGGTTTCCTGCAATTTGGCTACTCTCTCCAATTTTTGAATCAAAATCCAGTCTTGAGTCAAAAGTTCAGGGAAATGAGTTTTAAAATCACAAAGGAAGAAAACCAGAGCTGAAGTGTTCAAGATAGGCTCAGGATATGTTCACTGACCTACAAAAATCCCCTTTTAACTGTACAGGCCTTTCACTATTGTGTGCACACTGGATAGAGTTTGGTATAAAACATATGAAAGTGAATAGTGAAAGACTTGGCATTATAATCAAAGTCAGGGTTAATATGACAAAACTTGTCACATTTAGCTCTAGTACAAGTTCCTTGTAGTAGTTTAATTAAAAAAAAAGGCATTCAGTAATATAGGACTAGAATAGTAAAGTAAAAAAAAAAGTAAAAAAGAAATAAGAACAAATTAGAAAAAAGGTTGTAGAGAATGGTGAATTACAGTCCAGAAACAAGAAACAAAAAAGTGCCAATGAAGGAATTAAGGAAGGCAAGACATTACCAGAGCTGGGAGAAAGGGAGATTATTTCAGTAGATGATTTGTAACTAGACTGACAGCCTCTTGAGGAAACTTTATCTGACAAACTCCTATTAAACCCTTTCAGTTCTGTATTCCAAAACTCCTGGAAATATACAGGTGGGTTTCTGAATCACTGTGTGTGTGTGTGTATATAAGCATGGCTGTATCACTTCCAGCACACTGAGTCCAACCTTGATTCAGGTATGCAGGTAAGGTGGGTAAGCAGTAACAGCAGGTATGGACACTGCATTCATTTATATAAGGTGACTCAAAAGTGTGTCAGTTGAAATATAAATGGTTTGTATAATTAAAGTAAGATTTAAGATCTTTATGACTACACTGGATTACAGAGAGCGGCTAAAATTTGTTAACAGTTAAAACATGGCAAAAGTGGTATCTTGCAATTTGATTTCCCATGAGTGTGGAGATGCATGGCTCCAAGCATGGATAAAATAGCAGATGAAATTCCATAATAAATAATATAATGTAAATAAATTATAAAATATAAATAAATAATAAATGGCAACGATTAAAAAAATTATTGATTCCTTTTATCAGCTGAAGAGTTCATCTTTGCTACCTGCTTTCACCACTCACAACACGGCTTCACCACATTTTGGTGTGGCACATCAGCTAAGCCTAAATCAGCAAGTCCTGGTCCTTGTTCACAATGTGAGACCACAAACTCACCTGCTCCTGGGTCATCTTGTGCAGCTCCTTCTCCCAGGCTGCCTGGTCCCCATCCAGGTGGTAGGAGGCAGGCGGGGTGAGCCCACGCAGGATCAGGGGGTCGCGGTCGTGGCACAGGGCTGTCAGATGGCCGATGTACAACTTCAACTTGCTGCGGTTCTGGTCAAGTTCTAGGAGGGGCTGAATTATCTGGAATAAGAGAGCAGAGACAGTGAGAACAGCCTGGGACCCAAGCAGTGATGGAGGCAAAGATCAGGCTCTAAGCTACAATCTTGTCCAGCTTCAGAGTGGAAGGAACCTGAACACTCTCCACCTCGTGCTCCTGGTCTGTAATTACCAACCCAAGGACATTGGGGAAGGTGCAGTGATGACAGCTGTGTGATTAGATGGGGACATAATGGTGATATGGGTGAAAAATGAAACAATATTAAACTGAATGCATTAACTCTACTGATTATCCAACAGTACTTCAGTTTAACTACTTACAAAAAAATTTTTCTAATAAAGGTGTCTGTCCACAACTTGTCCAAAAGGCAATGTCAATATAGCTTTTTAGCTTGTTTTGCCAACAAATACTTTATTGTAAATTAAGTATGCAATAAACATGTTCTAAAGAGAACAGTTTTATAAATTATGCCAAAATACAACAATTCTAAGATGACTGCATCTCTATTGTAGAAACTGGATAGGGACATATCTTCATCAGAAAGTTAAAATTTAATTTTTTATAATTTTTTACTTAGTTAAGGTATAGTCTTTTATAGTTTTGAAAGGCAATGACTTTTATTAAAGAGACAAATTCTATATAACAAACTATAAAACTGAAATCAAAGGACTTTAATAAAGTACTAGTTTATTTCATTACACTTTACCCAATCTGAATCTAATCATTGTTCCATGCAATCCAAACTAGAGTCATCCAGTTCCCATAAAAAGTATCTGAAAAACCATTTCTCATTATTTTACAAAAATATAGAGCTCAAGCGCATAAATACCTACCGGCATCCTCTGCTGTGACCTTCCACAAGAATACTGCTTCATTTGCTCTAGATGTTTGTAGGCACATATTCAAAACCACAGTAATGCAGACCTCTAAGGTTTGCAGCTGATGAAAAATTAGGGAAGAACTGGGCTTAGGGCCTCCTTCCCATAAAATGAGGTGCTGGGCAGGGAGAGCTGGGAAGCCTTGCCAAAGTCCTGGCAAATTCTGTTCGTGTTCCCAGGCAGAGGCTGCACCTGCTGTTTGTTACTGGGCTGGGGGCATCTTTTCAATAGGACACCTCTGACCCTGCTAACAAATAAGGAGTGAGATAATCTCTGAGTCAACAAAACAGGGTGCTGGCATTACTTTCAACAAAGGCTCGGGCTTCGACCCCTTTCAATAAGGCTGTCAGGGCTCACTTATTCTGTTTCTAACACTGTTTTACACGGATTAGTTTCTGTAGGCTGTGAGGATCTGGAAGGCATGGCTAAGCAGCTCACTGATGTCAGGCTCTGTGTCCTGCTGAGCTCTGCAGCCCACACCAACACATGTGGGTGCTGCCACAGGCACAGGCAGCCATGGGAGAGGAGACAGGCAAGAAACCTGCCAGAGATAGAGAGCAAGCTCATGTGCTTTAGTAAAAACCCGTGCAGCCTTGGGGCAACCTCTGGTTGCAGATATAAACATGTGGAAATAATGCTTTGTCCTATCAGGATGGGATGAGTGGACAAGGAGCTGAAGGGCAGACCCCAGAGGGGTGTAATTAGTGGCACTGGGTCTAGTTGGAGGGCTGTCACTGGTGGTACTCTGCAAGGGTCAGTACTGGGCCAGTATTGTTTCACTTATTCACCAGTGACTTGGATGAAGGGGCAGATGCCTCTTCAAGTTCACGGATGACACAAAGCTGGCAGGAGTGGCCAATACTCCAGAGAGCTGTGTAGGCTTTCAGAGAGACCTCGACAGGTCAGAGAGATGGGCAGGGAAGAAGTGTCTGAAATTCAGCAAAGGCAAGTGCAGGGTCTGTACCTGGGAAGGAGTAACCCCATGGAACATCACAGGCTGGGGCTGACCTGCTGGGAAGCAACTCAGTAGAGAAGGAGCAGGGGGTCCTGCTGGACAACAAGCAGTGTGCCATGAGCCAGCAGTGTGTCCCCGTGGCCAGGAGTATCCTGGGGTGGATTAACAAGAGCAGATCAAGGGAAGCCATCCTGCCCATCTGCTCTGCCCTAGTGAGGCCTCACTGGGAGAGCTCTGTCCAGTTCTGGGCTCCTCAGGACACAGAGCTCCTGGACAGAGGCCAGTGAAGAGCAACAAAAATGATGAGAGGACTGAGTATCTCTTTTATGAGGACAGGCTGAGGGAGCTGGGCCTGTTCAGCCTCCAGAAGACTGAGAGGACCGTGCCAGTGTCTGAGTGTCTGAAGGGAGAGTGCCAGAGCGTGGAGCCAGGCTCTTCTCAGTGCTGCCAGGCAGGGGGACAAGAGGCAGTGGGCAGAAACTGATGCTCAGAAGTTCCATCTGAACATGAGGAAGAACTTTCCTGTGCAGTGACCAAGCACTGGAACAGATTGTGCAGAGAGGGTGTGAAATCTCCCTTTAGGGACATATTCCAGAACCAGCTGGATGCAGTCCTGTGTCACATGTGCTCTGGGATGGCCCTGCTCCAGCAGGTGCCCCACTGTGGTCCCCTCCAGCCTGACCCAGTCTGTGATTCTGTGACTGCAAACTGCAGCAGGGCAGCATACTCTGCTGTCCTGCATACAGGGCAATAGAAGGGGACATTTTAATAGAATCAAGTTATATTTCACTTCAGTCACCGAGCAAAACTGTCTTTAGCCAATTATATCCATCAGCTTTGGTTTTTTACTGAATTCACACTATGTACCCCAATTTCATATCATATCTGTTACCAAGATTATGATCTGAAAGTGGATTGTCTGTTCAGGTGAAAACTAGTGATGCTTCTAATTTAATGGATGTCTTTACTATCTTTCTTACTATTTGGTTTGCCCACAGAGGGTAAAATGATGGATTATCACACCTTAATAAAGTATTGTTCTATAAAAATGTAACAGTCAATGTCTAATAACTAGCTAGATAATAACTAGTCCAATCTGCCTTGTCTTTTCAGATACCACAGTCTCTTTCATATCCATCAAGATTCCAGTCTGAAAAGGATCTGTCTGGATAACCTTCCTGGCTATTCTTTGTGAAAAGAAAACCTCCTTGAAAAAGAGAAAGAAGCTATCTGGCAAGTAAGAATGCAAGATTTTCTGTCTGGATAACCTTCCTGGCTATTGTTTCTGAACAGAAACCCTCCTTGATGAAGAGAAAGCAGAGCTATCTAGCAAGTAAGAATGCAAGATTTTCATACACAGTTGAATTTGACTGCTCAGGGACAAATCCCCTTTCGAAGCACATTCCTCCTGCACCCTTCCCCCTTTTACCTTGAGCTGGAAGGAGACCAAATGAGGCGTGTGAAAGTTCTTAACTAGCAGCCTTCCCAAAGCTGTTCACAGAACAATCATTCCCCTCACTTGGGATCCATTAAACACTGCCAGTCAAGAAGGAAGTCCCCTTGTATCTGCGTTCCTGCCATATCTAATTTGAACTTAGCAAGAGGCACTGTGCTTCCCACACAGCAGAGCTGCCCCTGCCTTATCTCAAGAGGGTAGAAGAGCATTTGCTAAGTGGAAAAGCAGGGCAGTGCTGGGTTCATAACCCACACCGTGTTCTCATGATCAGCTCAGGGCTGCAGAGCTTTCTAGGAAAACAGTGGGTAAACAGACCAAGCCCAGGAATATCTTCTAAAGCAGCCCTCATTCATTAATTGCCCTGATAGGTTTAGGCCATCCTCATCAATGCATGGAATGAAGTCTGCTTAATGTACCCTCAACTTCGGAATATTGCTAATGGCCAGCTAAGTTTGACAACGTTTCACTAAAAAAGGCAATTGCTACAGCTCCGAGACAGAAACATGGAATGCCTGACAAATCTCTCATGCAAACCCAAACCAACTCAACCAACTAATAAAGATATTTGTGAACATATTCCAAATTCAACTTGAAAACAACATGTTCAGGTTTTTTGAGATTTTGTACACATTTTTAAAATCTTCAACTATGACAAATGTGAATCTAACTGCAGTTTTCCAAGTCATTGGGGCAAAAAAGCTTTAGAATTAAATGATACTGCTTCTGCAGTGGTAGTCTTAGTGTTGCTGGACAATGGACAACTGAAATATGGGTAACTGAATTTCAAGTTTTATATGCCAAGTCTCTGCATTTAAATACCTATATATATACACAGCAGTGTGTACTGGAAATATGCAAAAAATACATAGGTGGTTATTTGGAAAAGAAAACCAGCAAATGTCCACAGTCATCTGCAGAATAAAGGGTGATTTTAATCAATGTGAATCTCACCACAACCACCAGCTTTAAATTATGCCTTCTCCAGTCAGAAAGGTTAATGACCTGGTCACCTTTCTCCCTGCTAAGAATCCCTTTTTCTCTGAAGGAAGCAACCACTTTTCTTTTTCAGAACCAAGTAATTAACGTTCCTAATTTCAGAGAGTACCTTCCATACTTCTACTTCAAGAAATCTGCAGCTGCCATTTTGAAATAAAGTCTTAGAGACATCCCTAAAAGCCTGCCTGTTTTTGCATCAATTGACCTTGTAAAAGTTGTCTCCTTACACAACTTGCCTTGCTCATCAGAATAATGCATCAAATGTGGAAGTTGATCACAGATCAACAGCAGTTATTTTTTAAAAAAAAAAAGGAGAAAACAACGTTTTTTGACACAACAAGGGCAATGTAAAGTGCCATATTTACATTTGGAACTGGCAGGACTGCTGTCATCCCCTCCTATGAGCCTGACTGCCTTGCTTGCACTTTGTGTGATTATATCCACTACAGAACCCTACAGGGCAGAGTGATGCTGGTAAGTGGTCTTCATTTTGCAATCAAATAATTCAGTGCTTTTTCTTAACTTACCCCTAAATCTCTAAATATCTGAAAAAACCCAAAACTCCCTGGAAGTACAATTACATCAAGGAGAAAATAAAATAGAACAAACAATCTCAGGGGTCAAAGTGAACAATATGAGGTAAAAATGACAGTGTTTTTGTATTAAAAGTGCCATAAAAAAGTGCAGATGGAATAAACCTGAAAGTCTCCAAGAAATTAAGTAATTTGAGAAATGATCTAGCTTGCCAACCTGGATTACACACGAGTGTTCATTGTGAATCCTGCACAGCACAAGTAAAGAAAGAATTCTGAAAAAAATCCAAGCAGAAACCCAAAGCACCACCAAACACCTCCTCAAAGCTTCAGACTGGACATAACAAATATGTTTGGAAACACAGTGCAGGTAGTCCTTTATCTCCTATCAACCACATCTGTCATGTGAGTGTGGAAAATTATTTTCAAACTTTGTTACATACAGTTGCAACCATGCTACCCAACAAACTAACTATGCTACTTCCCAAGCTACCACTGCACAGGAGAAGATGGGGCCAAAGATTGTGTAAGCACGTATGTTTGTTAAAAAGAAATTATTTCAAAAGGACCTGTCAAATCTCTGTATACCTCCCTGGATCTGGGTTTTATTATAGATATTGCCAGACAAGGATATTTTGCTTCTACAGCTAAATTTGCTTCTACAGCTAAATAAATACCTTCTATTGGGAGATATGAAAATAAACTAAGATAGTGAGTGACACAGTCTGGAAGTATTTGCATGGCAAATTAAATTATGCCCTCTTGCTCAGACCATTTGTGTTTGTTTGGCAACAAACACAGGGGTTCAACAATAATATTGTAACCACTGAACGAAATGGAGTTTTATGAGGCATGAATTTGGCTCAGAATGTGCAAAGCTTTCCCAAATTCAGAGCAATTTATCACTGATGTCTTCCCTTCATTATTTTAAATGGAAACAGAAGAAAGTTCTCAAAAAGACACATCTTGACCTAAGCTCAGTTCAGCTCAGTTCACTGATACACAGAGATACTCAGTTTCTTCAGAAGACCCCCACTCAAGGACAGGATCAGTATTCTTTAGATTAATTTTAAAGACAAAAAAAAAAGAAAAAAAAAAAGATTTAACTCTTAACCTTCATCATTTTCTTCTCATAAACCAGAACAATACACGTGAGGAGCTGAAAGAGATTCTGGCTATTTTGACAGAGCTGTCTTACTCAGTTCTTTTCTGACAGAATCAATTAGGAAATCATTTTTATATAGCAAATTATTTTTGAAATTTTTATACACCATGAACAAATCCCATGGATTAATGATTTCCAGAGTTCACCCTCTTCACCTTGGGAAAAATCCAGACCAGAAAAAAATAACAGAAAAAACAAACCAGGGAAAGGAGGTTTGTCATTAGTTCCCTCTGTTTAAATAAAAGCCTCTCCCTATCATGTAGGTGAGGCAGAGAATTGCAGTGGGTTAGCTGGGTTCCTAAAGCACTCAAAAAGAGCAAGTAGTTCTAAAATATTTTCATACATAACAAATGCAGAAGTGCTTTCCATGACACTGGCAGCTTTCACTTCTGTGGGCTGTGGGGCAGAGCTGGCAGGGAACCCGTGAGGAGCAGCAGGCACTGCTGCAGATCAGAACTGAAATACTGATGTGAACTTCAGGAATGGGATACCTCAGTAGAGCTGAAGGGGTTGTTTGCACAGCTTGAATTTTACCTGTTTCCTTAACCCCTTCTTTTCAAAACCAAGGGCATCCTCTCAATCTCTTATCTCTAAATACACTCACTGTGCACACCTCACACATTTTTATTATTAAAACCTCCTTCATTTGAACACTTCACTCCTGTAAGTTGTGTTAGTTACCAGGTTAAATTTTTGAATAATAAATTAAATTATAGAAAGCTGTGAAACTGGGCAGTCAGACTGATGATACTGACAATTATCCTCAAGGAAAAAAAAGGAGTTCCACAATGAGCAAAAATAGTTTAACAACTGTTTTGCAGCTTGTACATGACACTGTGAATTTACACTGCATTTTCCTGATCAAACTTTCCAAGGTGTAACTAGGCAAGTTTTGATTTCACAGAATCAGTCAGATTTTATGCTGATTCTTCTGCACAAAAATATAGCAGCTAGAGAATAAGTAAGAACAACCTGCTTATATATTTAATGCATTCAAGCTTTCTAGCACTTCTTGTCTACACAAGAGTGAATGAGAAAGTACACTCATTTCTTGCTGTGCTGTACTTTGTCTACAGCTTCTTTCCTGGCAAGGGAGCAAAGGGAACAGTGCCTTTGTGAAAGCAGGACGTGGCAGCAAGGCACTGGGAGAGCATGTCCATGGCAGGGCTGATGCATCAGGGCTGTGCTCTGCTGTCTGTCCCACTGCTAATGCAAACCAGAAGGTATTTCCTACATAATCTACCAGAGAACACAGCCAGTGCTTTTCCTGTTCAGATGAACTATAACCTCCCTGCCTGCAGGTGACAGGAATCTTGGTCTTCTCTAACTCTGGGTTCTTCATTCTGCCATTGCTGCTCTCTACCTGCTGAGAGACACTTCCAAGGCAAAGGCTTGTGAAGGTTTATCTGTCTTTAGGGAGTCTCTTTGGAGCTGCTTGCTCTACATTCAAATGCAAAATCCCATGAAAACACCTATTTATATGTATATATAGTAGTTCTTACCTAAAAGTTACTTGAACAATCAGAAGTAGTTGGAGAGCCCATAGTGAGCCTACTGTGAGATGGAACTGTAAATTCTGACCTGTCCATCAGCCATTATCAATTTTACTAGAAATGAAAATGCAGTGTCTAGATTGGCTACATGTCCTTACAGTTTTTATTTTAGTTACCATCCTCTAAAGCTCGTTTTCATAGCTAATACACTGGAAAGCAAGTCTGGGCTTGATTCTTTTCCTAACATTGTCCATCAACCCTCTCCCTCAGTTTCTTTCCTCCTAACTGACAACCCAAAGGGCTTGCTGCAGCTGCTTATCCTTTGTCTCTGAGGGTCCTGTCTGGGAGTGCCAGAGCTCAGAAGAGCTGGGAGATAGTCAGACTATCACACAAACTGCAAGGAACAACTCTCCTGGAAGTGGCCACAAACAATAATGTTCGAGTGCAGAATTCCTACTTGCTACAAAGACCAAGCCACTAGTAGGAGATCATGTTCAACTGCAAATCATGAGAGAAAATAAGACACAGACCTGGCATAATCTCATTTGGCAGAAATGAATGATGGCCTTTTTGCAATTGTTTTGTTGAAAAGCACAAATCTCTACAAAAAGAAACCAGCCATCTGTTTTGAATGTTTTAGACTGTAAGTATCTACTTGTGCTCTTCTTTGATCTGTAAGAATAATAGGAAGACAGTGATACAGTCCAGTTACACCTCTGTTGTGAGTGTTTAATTCGCCCCAGAGCTGCAGATTACAAAATTCCATCTGGAAATCTTACTTCTATCATTCTGGGATCAGAAAGAAGATGAACAATGTATCAAGATCAGTTCTTTTGTGCTCACAGATATAACATTCTTGCACAGAGAATACATTCTTCTGATAGAAATTAGTTATTAAACAGCAAAATAATAGTTTTTAAAAAATTAAAGCTAGCAGAATTGTTCTCCAAAAGAAGAAAAGGACCAGGAATGGAAGCTGATTTTGCCTCAAGGAAAGCATTCTTCTCTTAACTGCCCTAAGGATAAATTAGTTACATCATCAGATTTGAGTGCATCACATTAGGGTTCTTACTAAAAGGTTGCCCATCCAAAAAGGGGGAGTGAAAACCCCTGATTGTCACCAATATGACAAAACAAATTCAGCCTCTCTCTCTCTGTTAGGACAAGTTTAAGCAATGTAAGATTATCTCATGTAGCTGCCTTCAAATTTTGCACAGGGTTTGTCTCCAAGGCAAGCACAAGGCATTTTCACAATGCTTTTACAGACCTGGGTGAGGAACTGTAATAATATCATTATTGTCCTACACAATTAGTTTGTAGATTTGTAGAGAGGGGAATAAATGACTCTTCAGAAGACAAGAGATGACAGTAAAGAACAAGAAACAGTGGTCTAAAGAGCTTTGTCCACCATAATGGAATGGCAGCTGCTCAAATATATGGGTTATTTCCCCTTTTCTTGGGAAGGACTAGGATCTTGGAAAAAAAATAAACAGTGCTAATGCAGTCAAATACAAAGCTAATACAATTTCAGGAACAATTTCAAAATGGGGTATTAGAATCATATCACATCACTTAAACAAGACCATTTCCAAATATGGCACAGCAATAACACCTAGAACTAACACAGCCCTTTTCCCAAACAGAACTTGCACTTTTACAAAAACTTCAGCTCATTTTACAATTAGAGAATTTGAGACAGGCAGAAAGAGAACAAGTGAGTGGTTGGAGATGATGCCAGGAAAGAATTTATCTTCTGAATCGTGGCCTAGTCCAGTAAATAACAATGTAATATAAGTCAGGCATGAAGACCTGGTGGTTTTGACTATTGTGCATGATCTAACAATTAAAAAGACCATATTGAAAATAAATCTAGTCAAAAGGCTTATGAGGTCACAGTGTAGTGACAATATTGAGAACCTCAAAAGTGTGACAGCAGGACATGCAGTTGTGTACAAACTGTGTCTTGTGGAGAGAAGATCAATTTATGTAGTGAAAGAATGCCTGTGAAATTTAAACATGGAACTCACCATGAAAAACTATTTACTCCTCTAAAAGAAATCAGCATCAAACAATGTAGAAAAAAAAAATCAATGTTATTTTCAAACTTCCCAAAGAACAGACACTTTTAATGTTGTAGTGCTCCCAATGAAAACTTCATGCAGTTCAACTGCTCTGGCAAAGATGACATTAAGCTTTGAGATGAGCCAGATATTTTCTTGTAATGACTTAACCCCCCTTTCCCCCACAGACATCACCTCTGAAATCTGAATTTAAATTTTGTGAATGCCTTCAGTGCTCAGCTCATGATACTTACCACTTCTGAGTTAAAATCTGACAAACTCGCGTATTAAAGAAAAATGTCACAAAGAAGAGCCTTTTTGTCTTACAATATTTTCATGCTAATAGGAATTGCCAATATTTTCATTGCCTTAAAATATCCCCATTTTTATCTCCAGTTCCACACTAGCTCTTTGACCATTCCACTGTTGCTCTAATAAGCATAATAATAATAATTTTCCATTAATGAATGGATGAGTGGATGAAGCAGATTTCTGAACCACACCCACACTTTCTCCCATTTTAGGGAGCACAGCTGTGCTTCACAATACAGCTGGATGAACTGAGGAGCTTGGGAAAGTTCTGTATGGAAGCTTTGCTTCCCCTTCCCCCATGTGGCACACACCTGGCACAGAGTTACAAGATACACCCATACACACACCCCTATCCTTTTGCATGCATTAGATCTCTTAAGGTGTGAACTCTTATTATTCTTGATAAAAGTGAGTAATAACTAACTAAGCCACTGGCCAGAGCACTTTGGCATTTGAGAAAGACTAAAGAGCATCCTCATGTGACATCACACTGGAAGTGACTTGGATGTAGAGGAGGATAGAGCTCCATCTGGGGAATAAAAGGAGTCATAAGAAATTCAGACAGCAAGGGAATGAGCCTCGTGAAAAATGCTAAGACCATTTCAGGATGAAAGATGGTATTTACATTGAACTATAAACTGAAATGTAAACTACCATCCCCAGAAATTACAGGGAGGGTGCATATGTTTATGAACAGTGCTCCATTTCAGGGAAGCTCTATCTGATAATGCTGTCATGTACAGACTTGGCATAATTAAATATTATATTCAGTCAATTCCAGAATGCTGGAGGGAAAAAGCCTTAAGACCTAAACCATAAAAATAAAATAATGTAGTTAACTATTTTACATAGTTTTTTGGTCTCCATTTACTCTTCAGTATTGACTGGAGGCAATTGCAATCCATAGACCTGAAGGAACTTTAAAAACAAACATATTGCCAAGTCCCATGCCATTAGTTGCATTTTATCACTGTATTACATACATTTAATTTAACACATGGAGGTGAGGGACTCTGTAACCTACATTATCTTAGCTTTTACAGAGAGAATAAGGACTTTTTTTTAATGAACGTGGAATATCACAGTAGAAACATTTACTCTGTTGGGAATAACTGGCTTGGGAAGCATCCATCACCTTTATACTTTCCCTGCTGATGTATGCAGGACGATCTTGAGGCTGACAGGTTTCTCAGATGAGATGTGTGGAAGGCAAGGCTGCTGCTGACTCATTATTTTGACTGGGATACTCTGTGGCAGCTTTCCTGAGAAAAGTGCCTCGAACTGGAGAGATAAGCTGTACTCAATGTACACCACCCATTAATTCAGAAAACTATGAAGAACCATACTCTTAGCACAGTTGCATTCTTAAATGCATCAGCACATGGGAGAGGAAAAAGAGAGATCTTTCCCTCAGTGTTTTCTACATAAACTCCATGTTTACTCCAGAAGGAAAATCAGAATTATTCGTACCTTCATAGTGAGTGTCCTCTTCCTTTTCATCATTTACTTACCTGATCTCCCCTGTTTAATTTCTGTTCTTGAGCTGATCTTTACAAGCATTATCTCTAAAACTTTTAACAACATACCCGAGCACACAGCCATTGCAAGAGCGGTGATTCAAAAAGAATGTGAAATCAAAAGCGAGTGGAAATTAATGAAGCACTTTATCAATTTGTCCACTAAAGAGATTTTCTCAGTTCAAACCCCAAGGCATGAAATTCAAGTTTGACACTGTCACAGTTGGATTACATTTCTCAGATGGTTGGCTTGAAAAGAGGGATTTGATCTATACAGCCAGACAGATTGTAAGTCTGTAGTTAATTGAGCAAGTGCAAGAGATGAGAGTGCCTCACTCTGTCACAAATGTTTTACAAACCTAATACAAAGCAATAATTTTCAGAAATGAAAAGGTCCAAGATTTCCACAGAATTTTTCCATTTTCTTTCAAATAACAGATATGCAAAAATCTAATTCTTAGAAAAAAGTGCACAGAAACTCGGGTGAAACATTTTTTTCTTAAAAGGATAAGTGAAGAAAGAAAAAGTTTCATATAGATTTTTAAAATACTGTCATCAGTTCTTTAAAATACTTCCAAGTACTTCAGAGAAATGTATTCTGCTTTAAAACTGATACTCCAAGGTGTAAATGAATCCTGTGTACTGTAGTGTAATAATCAGTATTTGACTTCTGGCCAGTAAGAGGTTTTTTTGCTAAAGAACAGGCGAGAGGAGAAAGGCTCTGTCCTCTGTACTGTCTTCCCTTTTGGAAATGGGAGTTGTTTGGGGGCAATTTAACAGCAGAAAAGAAAAAATTGTGGACATGGACACAGAGAAATAAAATGAACTTTAAATGAAAAACAGCTCCTAATTTCTCCCCTATTGTTTTGAAAGAATGAGGGAGATGGAAAGGAGAAAGGAAGGTTAAGGGGATATTCCTCTTTGCATTCACATTTATAGGCAATCTGTACTCCTAATCCACCTAGAGAATCCTGTATTGTGAGTTGATAAATATCTGAGACTAGTTAGATCAGTGTGCACAGCAGCAATCTCGGCAGCAGATCTCAGCATGCTTAAAACCTTCAGGAGGAACATTATCTTCAGGAGGAACATTATCTTCAGGAGGAACACTGTCTTCAGGAGGAACATTATCTCTCAGCAAGTTCTTCACAAACCAGAATTGAAAAAGCACACATAGGTTTGGCTACAGTGCAAACTGTTTTGAAAAAGAATCCAACTGAAAACATTTCCTCCATGAAGTCAATGATAAATGATATGAAAGACATTTCCTGTTCTCTCATACTTGCACAGTAACTCAATTACATGCCCTGGAAAGTTCTCCCCACAGCATGGTGAAACAATGATAGGATGATTAGAAGAAGAAAATCACAAAGTGCACATAAACACACGAGAAACAGCCTCATGCAGAGACAGGGAAGCAAGGGGAGGGAGCACAGCCAGGTCTCACAGAGCACACGGAGAGAGGTGTGGGAGTGACTGTGGGAACTTTTCTACTGGCAGGAGAGGTTGGTTCTCACCGTTCTGAACAAAATGGCTGAGCTAAGAGCATCTGACTGGTTATGCCCAAATACCCTCCTCCTCATCCTAGAGGTGCACAGGTGGCAGTGGGAGGGAAGGCCCAGAGCAGCATGGGAATGAAATAAAGAGTTGGTTAGTATTTAAAGCACATTGGTAAGTACAAACAGTATTCCTCACGCAGTATTCTGAGCTACCTTGAGGTACAGCTTTCTTTGCTCCCTTGTAGGCTTTGTCACAATGCCCCTTTGCAAAGGGGAAGAGCAATCAGAGCCTCCTCCCACCCCCTCTCTTCCCTATTGCCCTTCCCTGTGGGGTCTTTGCAAGAATTTCTGTAAATGCCTAAATCTGATCTTGCTTTTACATGTTATCTTTTTATTTCATCTGTGAATGCTATGCTGCACTCATCTGCAAGCACGTACTAAAGTTACATGCTTGAAATGGCTTCAGTTCTCTGTAGACTTCAGGGTAGAAACAACAGATATTCTAACATTTGTGCCTAATTAAGATTAGGAAATCCATTTAATTTTCAGTATTAACAATTTCAATCTCCTGAAAAAGGAGAGTGAAACATCAACATCTCCCAAAAACACTGCAGAAAATTCAAGCCAGTCAACATACAGTGGAGGAAGGTATCAAATTAATATGCAAAGGGAAGTTCCCTTGAAAATGAGAATTTTTCTGTTTGTTTCTTTGTATTCCCTCCTCCTTGTTTTCTGATGCAGACATGAAAGGAGACTTTTGAAGATCTCTTTTCACAGGGTGAATAAGTAATTGGCTTTTGCCATTTTCCTCTTGTACCTTCCTCATTATTTCTGTGTCTCACTAGGCTGGCACATAAAGGTCTAGAGCGAGATGCTTCCCTTCAGATCTCACCAATTTCTACATGAGTCAGAGGGCAAAGAGAAGCATTCCTTCACTCTGTCGAGGCAGTGATTAATGATGGCTAATATTTTAATTAAACTGCAGTGGATGAGATTACAACATGGGATGTGCAATTATGTTGGTATTTTCTGTGCTACCCAAGGGATGGTTAATCTCTCTAATAGTTACCAAGCACACGGCTGTGCTTTGTAAATGCCACAGGAGGCTCCTCACTGCTTAGAGGAGATGGTAAATTGATTTTCCTTCAGTTCACGGCCCATTGAGTTTGTGAGGGAGCAGTCTGTGCTCATTTGGCACTGGGATTTCCTCGTGGGAAATGGAGGGAGCTGCTCCTATGCAATCCACAGATCAGAAAGCTGATCCTGGAGCATGATTTCCTGCTTCTGGAGACAAGAAACAGTCCTGGACACTCCACAAACTCAACCAGTAAACCTGAGCTACTGAAATCTGAGTATGTCCTACAGGACTTGAGTCTCACATTTTAGGAGAGTAAAGTTTTTGCTCCTTTTCAGTGGAGCTTCTCCTCTCCCCCCACCCACCAACAGCCTGGTACCAGGAACTGCTCATTCACATTTCAGGAGCTTTACACAAAGCCAACACAACACCCAGTTCTGGGGTATAACTGTGTTCAGGAATGCTACTTTTGTTCCAAGGTACTGCAAGCATTTCAGGGAAAACTGCTTATGACACAAAATCATCAGTAAAAACTGAAAGGAAACAAAAAGGAAAGAGACATTACCTGGTCAGGGGAGGGCTTGTGGTTGGTTTGGTTGGAATGGGATGAGGATTTGAGGTGGTCATCCTCATAGTTGTCAGCCATCAGCTTCATACGGTTCTGAGTCTATTAGAGAAAGCAGGAAAAAAGAATCTCAGGCTACCTTCTCATGTTATCATGGGGACTAAAGGGAACAGGGCACTTATACAACTGCATAACCAAAATCCATACATGGGAAAAAACAAGACATGTGCCTAGACATCAGCTGATATTACCATAGAGAACTGGTTAAAAACTGTGGAGATGCATTCCAACCTGTTCCTTCTAAGGCTAAATTAGTTTTGTAATTAAGTGGATCATCTGGCTGCTACCTACTAAAACTTGTGCTGTACAAGAGATTAATTTCTTCCTATAGATTCTTGGGATTACAGTTCAGACATCAACTTGGAGAATAATTCAATGAAAAAATGAGTTAGGTGTCCCTAAGTCAATTAAAAAACTCCCAATGAAGCCCCCAGAAAGCAGTCAGTTTTAAAAAACCAAAAAGTAAACAAGATGAAAACAGGTTATTACTTAAGAAGTCCATCCAGTTTCAATATGCAAATCGGTTTTCAACTGATATATGAAAGAACAGAAAAATTCTGAGACTGGTCAGAAAAATGTGAATTATACAAAAGCCATCCTGTGAGGAAATAAAAAATAAATAGATATTGGGGGAGAAAAAGTGTCATAATGAAGGCTTATAGGATTAAAACCAGGACACAGTCAAGTGAAGAATTAGCAAAGTATGAAACAAGTTTCTTTGTATTTCTTCAACTTAGGAAATTTCAAGTTCCAGAGGAGACAAGGTATTTAAAAATATACAGTAGAAAATAAATTGTGTAAGAATAACTGTAATACCTGACTTTAACAATACCATTCCAGGTAAGCAATTGCAAAGAACATTAAAATACATGACCTGGGTGTGTCTGCAAAGGAGAGTGTTAGTGAGATAAAGCCCTTTTAACAGACTACCCTGAAACAAGGTCCCCCAGTGCCTACAAACACACACAAACAAGGAAAGAAATGCACCTGGGAGAATGTCCCACCTCCCCAGCAGGGCTCACACAGGCCATTCAGGCAGCAATGATCCTCTATGGGCAGCCAAAGAGCTGGGAGAGGGTCTTGCAAAGCCAAGAGCTGCCTCTCTTGGCATTACCCGGGTGCCAGGGTCACTGGGAACTCACACATGGAGCGGCCCCAGAACTGACTTCTCCTCCCAGCTCAGAAGGCACAAAGAGCTCCACTTTGAGCTTTGTGAAATCCTTGTATTCTAAGGAAATCAAAAGGCTACCCTGACCCACATTAGATATGATAGAGAGCAAATTATCTACAGCTAGACATATGAAATCATCAGACATGCACTAAAATTAAATGTCTTAAATGAAGGCTCAAAGCTCATAGAAATGCCAGTTGTTGATTCCATCCCTTCATAACTCTATGGTTTCTCACTGGAAACTCTAAGTTTAATGAGCATCTCGAGGCTAGAGAATGCAGATTCTACTTGTCTCTATTCAGATCATGAGAGAGAAGGTCCAGAGTTTGAATCTGGATTTGATTTTATTTTGGAATAATACAACAAAAGCTAATCGTAAATTGAGCTTAAGCAATAAGCAATTTAATCATGCAAAATTTTTATATTGTTTGCTCTGCTTTGTCAAGCAAGTTCTGAATTCCAAGTCTGACTCATCATTCATAAATCACTACTTGAAACATGCTACATTAATCCTTAAACAACCAGTTTATTGTAAAGGCACTTTCTTATTATTTATTATTTGTTATATTTAAGGTTGTCTCTTGAACAGTTTCTTCCTTGCAATGAGAACAATTGATTTTAAACCATTTCATATTTCCTTGGAAATTTAGTGTTTTGATAATAAATAGTAGATTCTTACATGACTTTCAGTGTGTGTGGAGAAAATCTATTGAAACCCAGATGTTTAGCAGAATGCTAGTACAGCACATTAACTTTCCTGAGAGAAAATGCAGCTCTTCTCAGATAGAGGCAGCATGTTTTCTATTACATGAAAAAAAAGCCCCAAAAAACTATGTTAGCTGGTAGAGGTAGAGAAGAACATAAACATTGCAGAGAATCACAGGCTGGGTCAGGCTGGAGGGGACCACAGTGGGGCACCTGCTGGAGCAGGGCCATCCCAGAGCACATGTGACACAGGACTGCATCCAGCTGGTTCTGGAATATGTCCCTAAAGGGGGATTTCACACCCTCTCTGCACAATCTGTTCCAGTGCTTGGTCACTGCACAGGAAAGTTCTGCCTCATGGTCAGGTGGAACTTCTGAGCATCAGTTTCTGCCCACTGCCTCTTGTCCCCCTGCCTGGCAGCACTGAGAAGAGCCTGGCTCCACGCTCTGGCACTCTCCCTTCAGACACTCAGACACTGGCACGGTCCTCTCAGTCTTCTGGAGGCTGAACAGGCCCAGCTCCCTCAGCCTGCCCTTGTAAGAGATGCTCCAGTCCTTTCATTATCTTTGTCACTCTCCACTGGACCCACTCCAGGAGCTCTGTGACCCTCTTGTCTTGAGGAGCCCAGAACTGGACACAGCACTCAGGTGTGGCCTCACCAAGGCTGAGTAAAGGAGCAGGATCATCCTCATCCTGCTGGCAGTGCTCTTCCTGATGTACCCCAGGACACTATTCCTGGCTTCCAAGACACACTGCTGGCTCATGGACAGCTTCCTGTTCACCAGGAACCCCCAGGGCTTTCTCCTCAGATCTGCTTCCCAGCAGGTTGGCCCCACACCTTCTCTCTGTTGAGCCTGGCTATGCCCCTGTCCCACTTCAAATCTCCTCTCAATGAGCCCTGCTGAGTCCTGAGCTAAGATCCCTTTTCCCTTCGGATTCAGGTGGAGCCCATTTGCTGGCAGCAAGCTCAGTGTTGTATAAACTCACCCATGATCAAAAACCACAAAATGCTGTTGTTTACACCAGTCT
The DNA here is from genome assembly GCA_013399455.1 of Anthoscopus minutus. Taxonomy (NCBI): domain Eukaryota; kingdom Metazoa; phylum Chordata; class Aves; order Passeriformes; family Paridae; genus Anthoscopus; species Anthoscopus minutus. The sequence goes on along the minus strand of VWYI01016767.1, from coordinate 73,581 downwards.
TGAAGCCAGGTGTTCATCTGCATGATTTTCCTGTTTCTTGCTCCATCATTCCCTGCAACTGGCAGCACAGAAGAGAACACAACTTGTGCTCCAGATCCCTCCAGATCCTAGGGCCGTTTTCCAAGGCTCTGAGACCCCTCCTCATTGTCCTGATCCTTTTTGCTAGGACTTCGTTGCTGCTCACTCAGAAAACCCTAAGAGGGCAACCATCAGTGGGCTGCACCAGGCTGGGAAATTTGCTGGTGATGTCCCTGACCCTCAGGGAAGCCACACACCTCCCTCTGAGGTGGATCTGGTCAGCAAAAAGCAGAGAGTCCCTCAGAGAGAATTCTGAAGTCAAATTGAAGAGGCTGTATGCTTCTGCCACTTCAAGTAGAACAACCTGCTGTTAATACTTGGCAGTAGCTACTGAGAAGTGGCTGATGGAACTGGGCTGGTTTAACCTGAAAAGAGGAGGCTTTTTTTAAAATTACTTGATAGGAGGAAATAGAGGACATGAAGCCATTGGAGGGGATAAGACAGGAGATGGCAGATGTTAAACGGAATAGAGAAAACTCTGATTAGGGATCAGGAAAATTCTTTTCATAATGAGGTGCATCGAATGCCAGAACAGGCTGTCAAGAGACTGTGGCATCTCCATCCTTGAAGATACTGAAAATGCAGCTGGACGGGGCCTTGAGCAAGCTGCTCTAATTAGTGATGTTCTCAGCAGGTGGCCAGACACAGAGGTCTACTCCAACCTAAAATATGCTGCAATTCTTATTATTTGTAACTTTCATCAGAGAATCTGACAGTTTCAAAGTTCAACTTTTCAGAAAAAGAGGAAGATACATGCCCAAATCCCTCCTACTTGCCAGATATGGTTTAGTTGCTTAGCTCCATTGCAGCCCTTTGAACATTTAAACCCAGAACAACCTCTGCAGTGTCCTGATGATGAAACCTATAGGATCAGTTCACCTTGAAGGACATTTTCTCTGTTCCCTCTTTAATTCAACCTGAGCTCCCACTGCAGCTGCTGTTCATTTAAGTGTGCATGTTTGTAACAAATCTTGGTAAGAAAATGCCAAAATTGGTATTGTGATTCCTTTAAAGGAACTAATTTATGCATATATCATTGGAATTAGGCAAAAATCAAAAGGTGGAAGAAAAGCAGCTTATTTCCTGATGGATACCACAAACAATTATTTTTCAACATTTAAAGTCCAAGCAGTGTTACAAATAAAATATATACTATTATAATATTTTTACAATTCTTTGTATATCAAACAGAGCAATAAAAATCTTCTGCTTAGGACTGGACTACTAATGACAAACTTTTATTTAGAAATTTTAAAAATAACTGTAAATACATGAACTGAGTTTCTCTCCTATTGCTCCTCCACAGGGGGAAAAAAAATATAGTCCAAAAGGATGGAAATTTCTAGAGCAAATGGCTGTTGTAATGATTTAAAAACAAACCGTTTACTTTTCTGTGGGGAACCACTCCAACATCCTGCAGTCCTGAGCTGGTTTGTCATGGTGCTATTATACAATCCTCTCCCACCTCATGAGGTTATGGCTCAGATCCTAGGGCAAGCATTTCTACATCACTGTAAAAAGTATGAACAACAAAGTGGTTTAACCACGGGGTCCTGTGAGGAAATAAATGAGCAGTGCAGACAAATCAGTTGTGTCAGGAGTGCTTTTGTCTAAAACCTCCAGAGCTGTAAGCAGAACTAGCAATGATAGGAACAGGATGTCAGATTCAAATTTTGCTTATAAAAAATATCATGTGCACTGACAGGTACCTTCTTCATGCATGTGTAGAAAAAATGCTGGAATGAAAAAAGTGGGTAAAATTCCACAACCCAATAGGTTTTGTGATTTTTTTCCAGAAGGTACCTTCATTTCACTTTTTTTGGACAGCTTTCATAAAATTACTCCTGGCCCTTCAATTCTACCTTCCCCAAAGCCCCCACTGCTTGTCAAAGCCCTTAACAATGCTTTTCTTTCCTTCCAATAGTCACCATGCAAAAGAGCAGTCCCAAACCCTTCAGGACTGGTGTAAACTCTCAAAATAACTCCAGAGCCACCACACACTCTCCAGCTCCTAACTGAAAGCCAGGAGTGACTGTGGAGGCCTTGGCTCTGCAGACCAGAGTCTGTGAACTGCACGTCTAAAGCACAACATTTGCAAGGGTACTGCAGCTAAAAAACATCAACTTCCCCATGTCATATACTAGACTTCACTGTAGAAATATCAGATCTCACCCACCCCTCCCTTTTTGCACCCCAGAATTTTTTTGCATTTTTGATGCACTTATTGTAAATGCCTTTTTCACTTCCTGTAATTTTTTAAGTCTTTTTTCCTCCCTATCCCTTGCTACAACAGGTAGTTATATTGAAAAGAAAAAGCATGAGAAAACATGAGATAAACCTGTTTTGATCATGAATGTGAACGATCAGCATCAGAACTTTAAATGTGCTCTCTTTGGTTGTTTCATGGTCCTGCTATGATTTCACTGTATTTTCATTACTTTTTTTTCCCTGGGTATAGTTCACTTCTGCCTGTATTCTATAATCACTAAATGTTTGGGTAAACAAGGAAATTACCATGGTTAAACTATTTCAAACATAACCTACACCTGAAAACTTTCATTACAAACTGCACACGTACACTATTTCACCTGCCAAAACTGTAGCTATAGTTAATTTTTAAAGAATCACCAGTTCCTCATTCGTGGAGGTATTGCTTCAAAGCACTCTCTCACATGTAGGTTGCTAAAACTAAAGTTATTTTATGCTCATGGATGTTTACTGCAGGCCACACTGGTAGCTTGCTTATGCACCTCAACACTAAAGATCAAATTAATAAATTTTATCACAGTTAAGTTATTACATGAGAAAAACCAGAACTGATGCTGATCCACAAAGCTCAGGGGGAAGTCAGAGACATACTCTGCAATACAGCTGGTAAAGCCTAGAGGAGTGCTGCCCAGGTCTGACAGACTCTTTCTTGTGGAATCCAACATATAAATTTGAAAACCACAGATTTAACTACAGACATTGTTTATAATATATTTTACAGAATGTTTTTATTTGAGAGCTTGCACGAAGTTGCATGTTCTAATGAGAGTACATACCTTTCTTAAGCATTTCTGCAGGTCAGCTAGCGTGCTGGTAACCATTACCCTGAAAAGCTTTTGAAACCACATTCTGTTCATGGGGATCACACATTTCTGTATCTCTAGAGAAGCTCTCTAAGAAACAGCAGATAGCAGCTCATGAGCTGTGCATTCTCCCTATCAATGCATCTGCTTCATATGCTCATTGCAGAAACTTACTGTAGGAGTTTGCATCAAGTCTGTTCCTCCACCATGAGACACAGCACAAACCATGACATCAGTGACTCCATTCTCATTTTCTTGGAGACTATTTGTGTGGGGTAATTTTGGTTTTGCTAACCAGTCTAAACAAGCTTTATTAATCCTTTAATGTAGAGTTTAAAAAAACTCCATGTTAAGTAAATATTAATATAATGACTGTACTTGTGACAAATGACTATGTGGTAGAGGCAGTGTGTCAGTGCATTAAAGGAGTTATCCCATTTTAATCTGAGTTGAATGTTTCACTGGAAGCACATGCAAAAGCAACAGTCTAGAAACATTTTTGTCATTAATAATACAGAAATATGATGAAAAAACTCAGGTGATTGTTCTTTCAAAGTGTGGGCCAAATTCAGTATCTCTGAAAATTATGCATTTTCAGATTGTTCTTTTCCACTTGTTAGAAACCTGCAGTAAGCCATGATCCCTGTTAATGTCCAACCAGCTCTCTGCTGGAATCTGGCTGTCAGAAACACAGGAAGAATAATCCCTGTTATTCAAATATGATACCCTGCATAACTACCTTGAGTATTTCTACGCCTACTTAAATATACTACCCCGAGTCTAGACCTACCCTAAACATACTACCTTGAGTCTATACCTACCTAGGGCATTAGGACTCTGAAAGACTGCTCCTCCCTTCCCACTCATGATATTTAATGAAATGGGAGACATTTCTCAAATTTGTAAAGAGATGGCACATGCTGAGTTGCCATCTTTCTTTGTAAGGTTTAAAAGACACATCATTAGTAGGCTTGGCTTTCCTTTTGGCAATGTTTAAGATTATAAACTGAGACTTCTCTATTAGCAGCAAACCAGCACAAATTTCAACTGCATAGACAGAAACCCATTCCTGTTACTATGTTTCTGTACATGCTGGAGCCTGTGTTTTTCTAAGTCCAGAAAAGAGCCAGTGTAGCTGCAGGGGTTTGTCAAAGCCTGCAGGATTTAACACAGCCCTACCTGAGATGCTGCCTTCTCCATTGGCTGCTGGCAATGTTGCAACAGTATTACTTTAGAAAGTGAAAGAGTTTATCAGTCCAGCTAATTTCTGTGTTTAAAGATGTCATTTTCCTGTTCATCTCCCCACGTGATAATTACTGAGAAGCTTCATCCTGAGGAATTCATACTCTACAAGCCTTTGAACTAAACTAAAGGAGGCATATCATCTAGATATGGCATGCTCTGTGAGGCTTGACATATGTAGACATGTGTAGACATATGTGGATGGGATTAGAAATGAACTTTGAACAGAAATTTTCCCTGTACAGGAATGCATCTCTTGCAACTCAGCTCCTTAGGAGGTGAACAAACTAACCACGGAACTGCCCAGTGACAAAGTTTATTGAAATCTATTGCTCTGATTCCTATATGAAGAAAACCAGTGACACACAAAAGAATCCAAATCAGATCTGTATTTGGGATTCCTTTTTGTGTTACACCACATAATCATTATAGTATATATTTCTTTAGCTCTCTTTTACTCTCTTTAGAGATACCTCAAGGTGTGTTTAAGACCAGTGGTAACAGAACTGCCTTTCCCAATTATGTGTTCCACAAAGGCTGGAACCTGCCCAGTCACAGGTTTGAAAGGAAACTAAAAATAAAAAATACCTCCCCTCATGGTTAACTACTCAGGAGCAAGACAAGGATCTTACTTCTTTGGCATCTTTCCACTGCACGTAAAGGAAAGTCAGAAATTATCATCAAGATGTGTCTTCCTTTACCTCAAAGATGTCTGAGCAAGTGCTGCAGTCTGAGGATATTTACAACCATACAGTAAAACTAATTTGTAGAGAACGGGTGGGCTATGCATCCAGAAACTGCATGCAGGCAGGATCAGCAAGACAACCGGTAACCTGTAACAACATTCTCAAAGAATCCTGGATCTCACACACAACAGAAAACCCAAGAAATTATTGACTGAAATTAATCTGAAGACAGAACAGCAAACAAAATGAGGTGCTCTTTCAATTCTTGACGTAACGTAAGAGAACTGGTTATGTTCACATTCCAGTTTTGAGCAGATAAAACCCCTAGGTTTAAAATAAACAGCTATTTTTTGGGTTATGAGCCTGCCCTGTGGTGCAGTTTGTTAGGGCAAATCTGATCTTGATTCCATGCCATGGAAGAGAAGGGTCTTGTTGCAGAAGAGAATATAAGATCAATATCTTTTGCTGCCACATGTCCTTAAAACAGAAAAGACTGATTGATTTCAATTAGCTAAACAACTGTTGCTTTGTTAAATGATGCTGCTACATCCACTCTCAGACTATTGTGCCACATCTTCACTACTTCTTTAATCACTAAAGAAGTGATTTCTTTTGCAGACAGCATGGCTACCTTTGAAGAGCACGTGAGTTCACTTTACTACCCCTTTTATTTTGACTAATGAAATCTGCATGCTTTGGATTTGTATTCTCCATCTTCTAAGCATGGCCTTCAACCCTGGAACAATCTCCTTCTGCAGCCTGCCTCCCCCACAGTGTCTCCAGGCAAGAGTCAGCTGGGACCAGTGTGAAAGTATGTATGTTGTGGATAGCCAGCCACATGCGTGTGCTACAGCCAAACAAAACACAGCACAGCTCAGTCCTCCCTGCCTTCCCCTGTGTGGGAGCTCTACTTTGGGCTCTTCTCGCCTTTACCCAGCTGTGGATGTTAATTCAGTTCCTATAAATTACAAAATCTTTGAGATTTCTTTTCCTCTGTCAAATTTGGTTGAAAATGGTCAATAAATTGAAAAGGTATTGGGCAGGAACTACAGCTCAGCTAAGCAGATGGATGCCACTGTCAAAGAAGAAGCTCTTCTTCTTTGGAGTCCAAATGAGCACATTTTGCTGGAATTGCAAGAGTCTGGATGGAGCCTCTCAGGATGTCCTTGCACTAAATACTACACAGAAGTGGAATTTTTTGGTACATGCCTTTCTTTTGGATTCTGGGAGACTGACCTGCTAGAAATTCTCAAGTGATCAGCAGCAAGTAAGCCTCTCATGATTAGCTCATGTGTCTGTTGAATGTTTAAGAGATAGAGTTTATTGTTTCTTTAATCTACTTTGATACCACCAAAGACAAAGAAAAAAGTGAAATGCTACTTCTGTGACAACACAAAGGGAAATACCAGTCTTTGCTATGGTCCTCATTAATCAAACTGTTGAAAACTTCTAATTGTACTTTCCCCCTTGCTCATTTTTCCCCTCTCACTGTGTATTTGTGGGTCCAAACTAAAAATTTAATCTTATGTCTTACAGAAAAATAGAAAAGCAAAGACAAAAAAGCAGTGAGAAAAACAAGTTGAAATGTACTCTTCCTAAAAACTTTGATAGGTTGGTAACATCTTTTACAAAGCAAAATGTAAAAGGTATGTCAGGTTATGCTAAGGTTGAAATACATAGCAACATTTTATTGGTCTTGTGATAACTTTAACCTTGTGCAATTTAAGCATCAACACTAAGCACTACAGGTAAGGTTAGTCTTACAAAATCTATATATAATCTGAAGACAAACCCCCTAAATGACTTGTGTTATATTCTACAGAACAGGCAAATATTTCTATCAACTACGGAACAAACGTTGCTTGACATCATTGCTGGAACTCTCATTTTGTTACGACTGCCTGAAATTTCTCCTTCCCTTTTCACTTGTGCTTCACTCCACATCCTGCTCATCTTACCCTCAACCACTTTACTCTGTCCCCCTTTCCTTTGTTATTCTATTTGGTTCTTCTTTCCAAAATAAATCCACTTGCACATGCTCAGCTTGACAAAGCTGCCTGTCTACCACAACCACTTCAGTCACTGCTTTTGTCTCAGTTTTTCTCCTGGTCTGAAACAAGGAAGTTCCTCAGTCCAGGGCTGTTTATGAACCCTGACTGGCAAAGTCTCATGTAGGAATTTACATACAAGATGCATCCTACTGCAAAATATTAAAAGCTAGTCATGATCCCCCGGCTCAAAAAACTCATTTGTAGGCCATCTGCTCATGTGCATCTACATACACCTTTCCTAGCTGAAGTGACTTGGAAGTCTTCCCATGTTTATCTACTGCGGCTGTGTTGTCACAATAAATATAGAAAAAGCATTCTTTGATCCAGCAATTTTTAATATTGGAAAGTATATGCCATTGTTTTGACCACAGACCTTTTATTGTACCATTTTTTTATTGTTAAATGACTCACCACTTCAACTGCATTTGCCTGCAGCTTCAAAGAGTTGTTAATAGCAAGCCCCCCTCCCCTCTATACATGCTGTTCTTGGCAGAAAAAGGAGTTATGTACAGATACAAATTCCTAGATGCTAAAGTGATGTGAGCTGCTCAGTATCATCTCAGCACAGACTGTCTGTGACTGCCCAGAACCCAGCTCTGGGTGTATACACGAATGGATCTGTGTCTACATGATATAAACAGTGGTGATAGCAACTTCAAAAAAAACACACAAGGAAACCTCAAGACTATTTGTGCTTGTTCTGAAATTAATTTTAAAAGCTGTTGCGTATAAAAGAAAAAGAAATCCAGTATTATTCTTTTTGTGCCTTGCTTTCATCTTTGAATCCAGGCAAAATCTTGTATGGTAACTGCTGCAGGGAAGAGTTGAAAGGGCATTTGACAACCAGCAGAGCTTTGCTACCCCAACCTAAATAAAAGTTAAGAATTGTTTCTGCATGGCCAATTATTAGGTTTGACATCCACCTAGAAGTGCCCTGCCTCAGCAGCCACACAAGCACAAGCACACAGCCCCTGCATTCCTGTCTGTCCACACCGTCCGTGCGTGTGGTCTGCACACACAGGATCCTATCCATCCTCACTGGCCCTGGGTTTGGCCCACAGAGAGAGGATCCCTGCCCCAGCACACAGCAGCACATGTGCACTACAGGCCTGGACAGATGATTCCTGTCCTGTCCTCTGCTCTTGCACACACTACACAACCAAGGAGAACCACAATAAACCAACATTTTCTTGTTATGCCAGCAGAGGTTGATTTTTCCTATTAAATCTGCATCTGCTTGGGTACTAAGCTGGGAAGACTGGAAAAACATTCAGGTTTTCTACTGTATTTGTGCCAAAACTATTCTTACCAAGGAAAGAAATTCTCTTCTTCTCTACAAAATTCATGGCACACTATGTGTAGGGATGTGCAGTTTGGCCAGATGAATTTCTCGAAGGTGTCTGCATTCCAGCACTCCTGTCTTTGCCAGCTCTATGCCTTATCTGTTGTCTTTCTGTGATTTACATTATATGATGCCATTATGAATGGAGGGCCACCCAATGGGCACCATAAAGCACTCTGTAAAGCTTAGAAAAAAATTCCCTCTGCTACAGGACCACTAAAAGAAAAAGGTCTGTGGAACAAGATGATAAAAAAGCCAGTCATACCTCTGGTGAGTTTTTCTTAACAATCCTTTTACTGCTAAGTCATTAAACTTAAGATAGGTGATTCCACTTGTTAAAGAGCATCGACAAAGCAGAGGAAGAAAAAGAAAAGAAGGAGAAGAGCAACCTTGGCTGATTGTTTTGCAATTAGAAGACCTAGGAGGAAACAAGGAAGCCTTCATATTTTTAAGCCCTCTTTATATCACAGACCAGCTTTCTGGCTGACAATGGAGGAGGACTAGCTGGCTGTGGTAATTAGGAAGTGGGGGAAAGAAAAATCTTTTTGCACTCTGATAGTGATGAGAAGGTCCAGGAAAATAAGGAATTAGTCTTAGTCTGCAGATCCTTCCCACGAAATCAGTGTATTTTTCATTTTTTAGTGCAGAATAACATACATCTTGCATGCCTCCATATGAGATAGAGAAGACACTTGAAAAATGCTTGAAGATCTGCATATATAAGTAAACACATTTCCCCTTGGGGAAAATAAAAAAAAAAAAACAAAAGCAGAGAAAAACTAAAATCAGAAGGTACAGTCCTTAATACTTCCAGAAAGCAAATAAACTTGTGCAGACTTCCAAGTTTTAAACAGCCTGTGAGTGTGTGTGTTCTTAAGGATCACTATATTGCTTTTATTATTTTTTCAGCATCATTACTGTCAGCAGTTGGCAGAGGTTTGGGTTGCCAGCTGTAATAATGGAGGCAAAGCCAAGGTTGCATCTATTGGTGTTTACAGGGATGGAGAACAGGCTTGGTGTCATAAATTATGGTAATGTTTCATGTTAAGATGAAAACAGTGAGAAGAGTAACTTCTGAACTATTAAAAGGATTAAGAGTGGTAGAATGGTGAAACAGAATGTTTAAAAACATTAAGTTTTCCACCCCAAAAAAATCCACTGTAAAAACAAGAGATACCTAGATTGTTCAAATCCTGAGGAAAAACTTGCCTGAAGTCAGCTGTGAGACCTCCATTTATTTTTTTGTTTACTCAGCTACAGGAAATATTTGTATTCACACTAAGACAGACAGTCATTGGTAGTAAACAAACAGAAAGAGAACAAAGGACTGGGTTCTGTGACTGCAAAACTGTACTCAAATAAAGAGAACAAAAGCTCTAATAAAATGGTTACCCCTTAACCGGGGCTGTATTCAACATAAAAGACCACTGCTTCCTCTAGGCATCAGTGCTGGGATGACAGTTTAACATGTATTTGGGGAGTAGAGCTTTACAAAAGTTGAGAGATGAACATTCACCTATACTACTGATAATCTAAAATTCTACAACATGTAATTACAAAGATAAATGACTTGTATTTGAATTTGAGGGTAAATAATCAGCAAATTTTTCTTATAGCCACATGATAAGTGTTTGATTATGCTAGGTAAAATAATGCAGCAATCTTTTGATAGCTGAGTTTGAGACTTATTTTGTCTTCATGAAAAATCTTGGGAGTAATCCCTAAAAGCACTTCCTGCTATTGCAAAGACTCAAGTCCTCTGCTGATATACTCAGGGCAAAAAAGGGAACACAGAAATGGTGCCTTTATTTTGTGTTCCATACAGGCCTGCTCAGGGACAGCTGAACACAACTGCCCTAAAGATGATCTGCCAAAATCAGCAGCTCATGTTTGACAGCATTGTCTCCAGTCTCATGCTCAGGGAGGGACTGGAAGCACAATCTCCAGCAGCGTCAATGTTCTCATCCTGTACCTTTTGGAGATGGCAGCTGTTTCCAGACTCCTCACAGCTCCCAAGTTAGGAGACAGCACAAAAATCTCCATCCCCTCCCTGCATTCACAAATGTCAAGCAGCATTTATGAAAATCTAAGGAAAACCTGCATACCTTTTCTTATGCTGTATTTCTTCATCTTAGAAAAGGGCTGTAGAAAACAACATGTACTTATTGAGGACTAAATGCATCATTTATTCTGCACCTAAATGCGAACAGTAATTTTTTTAAGACTTGGATTCTTCAGAATACAGCACCAGGAATTTACCAGAACTGAGGGGGATCTGTAGGCACCAGCACACCCCCATCTGCAGAAACCATCACAAGTAACTGATGTCTAATTTCATCAATCTAATTTCAAAATGTCTCATTTCAACAATAATTTTGACAAACCTGTTACACTGTCCTAGCAATTTTCACAACATGGCAATGAAGGATTATTATCAAGAATCCACTCCTAACTGACAGCATCTTAGATTTCCAACTGCAAGATGAAACCTCTGTTTTCCTCTGCCTTACCTATTCATTTGCCTGAGATATGGAGTATGGAGATATGGATATGGACTAGGCTCAGTCAGGTAGCTTCAAAAAGGGAAATTACTTTCAGAATTTAATGGGCTCAGTACAGTGGATGAGAAAAAAATCTGTGGACTGAGAGATATTTCAGTGCATAAGTTCAAAAATACCTGAGATCACTGTTCATCAACAGTTCACTGTTTACTGAAGCTGAAGTTCATTCCATGCCATTTAGACTTAGTTTTTTCCATTATCAATTTTTAAGATGGTGGGATTAAAATTCTCTTTTGCTGACTATGCATTTCTCTTTTCAAGCAAAAAAATAGCAATGATTTATTATGTCACTCCCAAAATAACACAGCAAAATCACAAATATGCCATATATTCTGTCTTGTAGATCATTAATTTTCATTACACATTCTAGGTGTACAATTCTTTCCATCATTCCTTCCTCCTTCAAGTAAAAAACACATCATTAACACATTAAGTCATACAACTGTTAATCTGTAATCTACTTGAAACCTTCTACACATTTAGTTTATGAACCCAATCAGCCACCTCATATCTCTGACTTCACTTTCTCCTTACATGTTTTTGGAACACACCTTGAGTCATCTATCACCTCACCAGTTACAGGTCTTACACAAATTAAAACCAATACTAAAGCTGGAAAAATGCCTGTCAGCTTTCTGCTACTATGTTTTAACTGACTATCAATGTGTGAACTGGTTTTTATGTAAGATAGTTGGTACTGTCACAGGTTCATTAGGCTTTTCATCCAAAGACAAGTAACCACAAATAAAGTTTTACTTTATAGCTTTTGAATCTAACTGTTCAGTGTGTTGCGTGTTCCCTGAGGAATAATATTAAATACAGGAATATATTAAATACAGGAAGAGATGAGCATAATGTACCAATTTAGCAGATTTTGAATGGAGATTTGGTAAAGGTACAGGTAAACAATTGTCACTGCCAGGTAAAACAGCCCAGATGAACAGGGATCATTTAGTACAGAAAAACCTGCATCCAATCAATGAAATACCTGTAAGGATGCTTACACACCCATCTTCACCAAGTTCAAGCAAGTAATTAAAAATCTTCCCAAATCTGAAATTTTGGTGTGAAATTTCTGTTTCTTCACCAAAAAAAAAATCTATTAGTGGATCAAGATTTCTTATATGTTTAAGTGGAATTCTCCCTGTCACCAACACTTCAGAGCTCCCCAAACAATGGGTCTAAACAATACAATTTAAATGTAATCATAAACTCATTGTAATTTCTGGTCATCCTTCAGACATCATCAATTCAAATACCAAGAGTGATGCCAAACCAGCCCAGCCACAAGGACCTATGGTTGGAAATTCTCAAATATTTTACCCCTGAGGCACATCCTGCCACTGGACAACAATCAGGAGCAGTCATGCATGGGTCCTTCCCAGCTACCCCACAAACCATGGAAGTTAAGCAAAAGAAGATGAAGCCATAATTGCATTCCTTGAATGAACAACCATGGGCAATCCTGAGCTGCTCCAAACCACTCTTTCTGATTTTGCATCCATCTCATGGCTCATCAGCTAAGACAAGGACAGGAACTATGTTCAACATAGTACTTGTAGCAGAGACAGACTGAATTTCATAAATACTTTGTTGAATGTACGTATCATAGAAAGCTGTTCTAATATATTCTCTTTATTTAACTGAGAACTGCTGTGTATCAGACCAGTGGTTTGGGCCACAATAACTACAGGAAACCACCACATGGTGCAACTGTGATGTCAAATGACAGTTTCACTATTTTTACATTGCACCAATATCCAGCAGTACTACTCACAGACCAAGGAATGATTATTTTTCAGGCCCAAATTAGAAATTCTAGTGCAGGCTTCTGCGGAAGGCCAAGCTCAGAGAGCATTCTCATCTCTTTAATAGTGCTAACAAGCCTGGTTCTCCCAGGGGAGGCCTAACTATCTTTCCTGATATCCAACACCAGCAAGTTGGTCACTTACAGGAATGGAATACAGGGTCTCTCAACTGCTAGTCAAGACTTGTCCAGCAATCCTGATTTTTCTAGAGAGAGGCAACATTGCTTAAATAACTTCCTATAGGAGCTCTAAGCCTTGAATGAGAGCTAATGTGTATGTGGCACTAAATGCTGCTGGCAATTATCCAATTAATTTAGATTCATTTGTGTGAGTTTTTAGTCATTTAAAAAGCTGTAAAACTAGAATATTAAAATCTTAATAAATTCAATACATGGAGGAATATTACTTCTATACTATATACCTCTGTCTCTCTCTATACACCTATATACACCTCTCTCTCTCTACCTATATGTAGGTGTATATATAGGTGTGTGCATATATATGTACATACCCCCATATACTAGATACCTGTACTATATATTTCTATATACTCCATTTCTAATGGAGTGAAACAGGTTTTTGAAATCTGAGTTGGGAAATATTAGTCTGTACAGTATTTAAAAAATGTTACAGATATCTAGAAAGCAAGGGTACCAAGCACTGTATTGTCATCTGAGTTCCACAGTACCTCTATAAATCTTAAAGCCCTCTCAGGAAGGCAAAGCACCTTCCTCTTCTAGCCAAGGTACACAGCTGTACCCTGAATCCTCCAGGCTGTGGCATGGCTGAAGGCACAAACAGAAAGCAGACAGGGCTGTTTGCAGCAGTTCCAACAGGCAGAAGAAGATGCTCTCACACAGTTCCAGCAGGCAGTTCCCTCCCCTGGCATCCTGCAGGCAGCCACAGCCAGGGCTCCCTTGAACATGCATTCTGATTTAGTCATGTGAGAGGCAAAGGGTGAAGGCAAAGGAGGAGGGAGAGGGGAAAGAGTGTAAGTAATACCAGGGAAAGATGAAATGCTGCCCCAGAAAAGACTGCTGACGCTGCACTGAGTGCTGTTACTGCGCTAATAGATGATTAAAAATGATGGGAAAAAAGTCTGGAACACATGGCAAGAAGAAGGTGCTTTCTTTTAATCTGTGAGGGCTCCTAATGCTGTGCTCCAGGAAGCAGTGCTCAAGGCATGACAAAGCCTTGCTTTCTGTGCCTGTTTACTGCTGTCAGGGTGCTGGGGTCTGCTCCTGGCAGAGACTTCCCCCTTGACAGAAACAATTACTGAGGAGCAAAGCCTGGCAAAACCAGCAGTGCTGTGACTGATAATCTGGGTGCATTACAGGCCTTCGACAAAAGCCACGATGCTCAGATTTGACAGCTGGCAATGCTTGATGAGAGCCAATTAGTGGATATGTATTCACTTCAGCCAGAAGTTTCTTCTGTTTCTAGTCCAACGGCTTCCTGAATAGGAAGTGTACAGAGTGATTTCCCCCACTTCTGCCTGCTCATGTATGCCAGCACAGCTAAGAATATACTGTAAGAACAGTATATATAATATTTTGGCACTTTTGTGCATTAAAGCCTGTAACCAAAAAGCTGCAAGTGACCCTGCAGACACTGGTGGTACAAGAATATGAAAAAAGGTGACTTTACAGGCCATGCAGTGAATAGGTGAGGCTGAGACAGCACTGCCTATGTTACAAGTCCACTGAAAGGGATGATCGCTCTTGAAATGGTTCACTTCTTGAAAAATTTCTGGCAAAGTACATTAACCTGTTTGTTCCTGCTTCAAACTGGTTAACCTGGTATTCAGAGAACACCAGAACACAGAGTACTTTCTGTTCTGCCCAGTTCATGAAGAAACCTCTGACACGGCACCTTCAAGCTCCTCTGCCTGTTCTTAACTTTCTTATCACAGAAGTTTTCTTTCCCCACTTTTACATTGATTTTCACCCTTGCCAGTGCAAGTACATGGGTACTAAGGTAAAGAGATCAATGAACAAAGATGGCTCCAAGTGCCCTGAATCTCATCACTACACTTCAAATACTTTTCTTCCTCATCTATAAAGAAGCCACTACACCACACTCAGGCAGCTTCCATACAAATTCCAAGACTACCGAAGTTCCCTTCTAACAGTGGTTTGAGAGGTGCCTCCCCTCACTGAACTCCAGCCTGCTGGAACCTTTCAAAGAACAGCAGGGGCTCTGTGACAAAACAGCAGCATATGTAGCAATTACCTGCAGTGATTGTATCCATGTCACCTGAAGAAGAAATTTTTTTGTTGACAGGGTAATCACCCTCATCAGACATGGCTGAAATCAGGGCAGCTAAGGCAAAGCAAAGGCTAACTGCATGCCCTGACAATCTGCATCATCTCATCAGGCAGGGTGGTAAGTGAAGCTGCCAGGAGTGTGCTCATGCTGATACAGCTCCACAGCAAGGAGGAAAACATCTGCCTGCCTGTCTCCTTTGACCTGTTTCATATTCTCTTGGTATAAACAGAAATGACTCCAGCCTGTGGAACTTCAGTTTGGAAAAGTTCACAGCAGAGTGTCAGGTGTCAGTGTGCAGGGTTTCCAGGGAAACAAGTAACAGTGGAAAATAGAATTTTTGGGGTGAGAAGCTACTTTGGAATCTACAATTCTTTCCTTTTTCTCATGATCCCATAAACCACATTAAGTTGGGAAACCAGTCTTTGCAGTAACTTGGCCTCATAAAGAAAGCCATTCAGAAGTCTTACAGGGAAGAGGCACAAAGTAGCACAGAACCAACAGCTTTGGTACTTGCTTGCCTAGATGAAATGTAAATTCAATATTATATAAATACTATTATTACCAGTCAATTATTAACAAATAACTATTTGGCCATTGCCAAATAATTCCTCTCCATTTGTGGGAACCTTAAATAACAACCCTTCAAATTCATGCTGACCCACCTAGGAAAACACAATCTTGATGAGGATATAGAAGCAGAAGGGAACCACAGATATTGAAGATTCCTCTGAATGGCAAGGCTGACTACAAAATTCACACTTACAATAGCATGGAGCTTATCTCCCTCTGTTGAAATAGAAAGGAGCTCTTTTTGAGTGAACAGCAAGAGTGTCAATGGCAAGAACATGACAGGTAGTAATTTTTTTTTCCCTATGCCCCTTATAGAAAAAAATAGTAATGAGCTTAAATTGCAGTATGGGACACTACATATAATGATGAAGACAGATAAGGTATAAGAAGGGCTGCCCAGAACTGAAGGTCTCCTTCACTTAAAGTCTTTAAGAGTAGATTCCAGGTCTAACTGGATCAATCAACTCCGCTTGCAGTGAGCTCTCTCCTGAGGCCATGCTGTCCACTATTTTTCATTAACAGTTTGCATGACTAAAGAAAAAGTATGTTTATGAAATGAATGGAGAAAGTTTAAGCTGGGTGGTTCTCTGAGCATGCTGAAGTATAGAATTAAAACTAAATATGTTCTTAAAAGACTGAGGAATTGATCTGACAGTAACTTTGATTCAGGCATAGGCAGCATAATAAAACATATGTATTAATGTATTATTATATATCATGATATGATATAACATGATAGTACATAACATAATATGTTATATTATATATTGATACATATATTAATCCAACCTGAAGTCACACAATTTCAAATGAGAATGTTGAGATCCTGTCATCAGTAACACTGAGTCACTTTAGTTCCTGGTAACTTCTTCTATAATAATAATTATGAAACATTATATAATAATACAAGTGAATATGGCTGTTTGCAAAAAATTAATTTGAATAATACTCAGAAAACACTAATACTGTTCAGAGCCTCCTAACACTTTTAACACTATTACTTCACATTTATGGCATGGCAGTGACAGAGATGCTGGTAAAGTCAGGCACCCACTCTGCACAAATGCAGAAAATGACAGTCTTTGCTACAAATAGCTACTAGCAGAAAATCCCAGCTGTTTAAGACTCAAAGCCCACAGACAAGAAAACCTCAGCCCCTTCAGATATGCCTTCTCTCTACCACTCACAACTGTGGCGTGGTGCTTTGCTCTGTCACAGTCAGTAGAAGCTGATGAGGAAAGGGATAAATAAATGGCAGTTTCTGAAGAGCTGAGTAGTGGCTGTGTGCACCCAGCAGGCCACAGCTGCCGGGGTCCCTGCCAGCCCAGTGTGACCTGCAGGGCCCTCTCTGTGCCACATCTGGAGCTGCTTACACAACTCCAGCCACTGCCTCTCCAGGAGCTACCCATGGAGACACAGTGCCCTGGGAGGAATCAACTGGGACCACATTAGCTGGTGACCTCGCCCTGCAAAGGCCCTGCCTGGCTGATGATAGAGGAAATCCCTCATCCAAGCTGACAACCAATATGAAACAGGCAGCTGCATTTACCGGAGAGCCTGGCCAGTGCTGAGCGCCTCATTAGGAAATGGGCTCTATATTGAGGCACATTCCTGCAATTCAGAGCCTAGAAACTCTAAATTAAAACAACATTGATACCATATCCTCTTTCCAAAATGCTTCTCTTCATCCAAACTTTACTGCACATACTTAGAGAAATGAAAGCACCAAAATGCCTTAGGCAGGAGTCCTTCCCTCTCTTGTGCTGCAGTACCCTTCCCTTGTGAGCGACCAGGAATGTGACAGTGTTGGGAAAGGAGAAGGAATGACAGAAAAGCCCTCCAGATTCTGGATACCCTTTCCCTGATGAACCTGTGTGCCTTCATTGATATTTTTAAATAAAAAATCACAGGAAATCGTAGGAATAAGTTTTTGTTGTGGCCTTCTACACTCCAAGAAAGGTCAAAGGCAAGGCAGCCAATGGGAACCAGCACAAGCAATGAAAAGTCACAATCCAAATCCCACTCTACAGGCTTGGATCCATTCACACTCACTATTGCACCATAGGCAGGGAGCTGCTTTCCTAGAGCACTGTCAGAAGCTCTTCCCAGGCTGCAGGGAGACTCAGCAATGCTGTAACACAGCTCTGCCCACAAGCCACCCGTTCCCATACTGCTCAGCATTTCCCTGCGCATCCTCCGCATGTGGAAACGGGAATCTCTTACTCAGCTGTGTCTGACCACCAACTGCAAGAGCTGCTTTCCCACCACAAAGCCTGAGCATTTCCTAGCAATGGGATGGACTGAAACACCAAATACTTATCTGAGAGCTCAACAGCTCTGAAACATGAATGACTGAGGTCAAGATCCCAGCTCTGAATCTGAAGGGTTGAATAAACATTTTGGGTTCCACAACTGCTTTTCAAAGTCTTCCAGAATATCTTGATTTGTGGCATCACTTGCCTTCCTTGAACAGCTGTGTTCAATACATCTGCAAGTCTGAAAGACTTTTCATTCACTGTTTCTACAGCAAGTTTCAGAATTACAGCTAAACTTTTAGGAAGTTCCTGAAAGGTGACACGGTTCTGTGGAGCTGGCAAATACAGATGGACCCTTGTTCTCAGGTGCAGAAAAGGGTCCATGTAGAGAAGGCTTAAACTGAGGAAGCAGCACAGTTGTTTGGTTGGAAACTATGAGGCTGGTGACCTGGAACAGCTGAAGAGGAGTGCAAGGGCCAAGCACACAGAATATTTGCAAAGCATGTAGAAAAATGAGATTCCCCCTGACTACATCAGTAATGAGGATCCTGTAAAATCTCATAGCCATCTCTTCTGACCCATCTCCTATTTCTGGAGCTGTCAAAGTTGGTGTGATTTGAATTTATTCAGAAAAAGTACATACCAAAACTGCTGGCACTGAAAAAAACCAGATGGAATTCTAGATTCTCTGCAACTCATAGAGGTGGTGAGTAATACTCTCCTATAATAAGCAATGAGGAGTTTTTCTATCAATGTGTTGAAAGCTGCATACAAAAAAACCCTGGATATAAGATCCCCAAAACACAGGATAGAATTTAGGGAGGATGTGTCAAATCTCTGTTTGGTCATGTAAATACTTCTCAGGTATGTTTTGAATTTAGTTTAGATTGTTTATATGTAAACATTTTTTCTGCCTTGAGGACTGTGGATATACTGGAGAATACCTGTGATTTTATACTTCTTCTACACATAAAATTTTTATTTATACAACTCATAGCACAGATTTGTTGAGGAGATTACTTTCTGCTTTCTTCATTATTTTTAAGATTAAAATCTTAAACAATCTTAAACAGTGACAAGTCTTTATAGCTGATGGCAGTTTTGGAACCAGAATCATCAAAGGCATTTCAACAGTCTAATGAATTATTTGAAAAAGGTGTATTGCTCCAACCTCAGATCATAACTGGTCTCACTGCATACCAAGAACAACTTTAAATTAGTCTCCTTTGCAATTTTCATTTATTTGGGAAATTAAGCATCCCACGCATACACAGAAAGGCACTTAGAACTGGCATCCTGAAGGGAAATGGGCATGACTTTTTAGGAGGAGTTTATGATACTGTAAGACTTATTAGCACTTAAAGATAACAACAGGAACAACAAATGTTTTATAAAATTATTTACCTGAAACAGAAATCATTACCGATAAGCACAACACTGATACGTTAATTAAATATACACAGATTTCCAGCAGAAAAAACTCACCACAAAATACTACAGATTGTTCCTGCTACACACAAAAGGTAATCATGACACTGGGAAGGGCAAGGAGAATGACAGCACCTGAATTTAAGCTTAGGACAATAACAACTAAGAAGGAGTGTTAATTTCTCTTGGAATGAGTGGTACAATAAATTATAGCTGCTGCATCAACAATTACATGAACAAAACAAGTACCTGACATTGCTGTGACCTCTTCTGATTCCTGCTTTAGCAGATCACCTGGCTGACCAGTAACAGGAATTACGACTGTTGCTCAAAAGTAAATAACACAAGACTGCAACCTATACTTCTTGCTCATTCTGAAGCTGGCACATAAAACCCCCAAAAGTCCTGCTCTTAAACCGTAAATAATTATCTTAAACAACAAGTTTACATGTTAAAAACATGCTGAAAATATGTTAACATGTAAAAAAATTGTTGAAAACATGTTAACATGTAAATAACATGTTAACAACATGTAACTGAAACAATAATCCACTGGTGTATGCTAAGGAAGAAGCACAGAAATCCCTTATCACACTGCTGACCTGTTTTTGTCTTACATTCTCTGACAGCAACAGAAATCATCTGGCTGACAGATGAAATGTTGCACATAAAACTTTATGAAGATGGAAATAGTGGCACTGAAGAAGTTGATGCTGGATTGGCAGCAGCATATGTGCTATTACGAGGAATGTGGCAAGGGAATAACTCAGGAAAAACCCACCAGAAGTGCTGAAGTGAAAAATCTGCACAGATTTTTTCAGATCCTAGAGCTCTTATTGCCTGGGATGCCTTTTGCTTCCTCTGTGTTTGACTGGCAATGTACTTTTCACATTGCATTCAATACTGGAACATAATACTAAATGCTTGAACAGAAACACACTTTTTCTAATTGTTATGCCAACACAGAAAGATCTTAGAAACAGGAAAAGTCAGAAATAGGAAGGGACCAATCTCCTCCCAAGCATGAGAACTCCCAGAGTCTATAGTAGAAGCTGGCACATGGTGCTCCTGTTGCAATCAGAAATCACAGGAGAGACTGTGTGGTGCAACATTCATATTGAGCTCTACAGCTGGGAGAAGTTTCTTCCAAATAGGCTTCTTCCCCAGCAAGGCAAATTCAAACCTCAAGCAGCAGCACCTTTCCCTGAGTCTGTGACTGTTGTGCCTGTAGAGGACAATAACCAATGTCCTCCTCATTCACAACTTCCTACACACCCTACCACACATTTACTACTCAGGCAGTGACACAAAGAAACTTCCCTCAATGCTGAGTCCAGCAGCTCGTTTGAAATTGTTATTTCTGCACTTTCTGGCCTAACATATGACAGGTTTATACATTATTAGTTCCATAAATCAAGATAATAACCCCACACCAGATTATTAACTGGATTTTTCCTAGGCCACCTGTACCCACCTGCTGCTTGAGCTGTTGCACAAGACGGTCTTTCTCTCGTTTCAGTGCAGCCACTTCATCCTGAGTCTTCTTCTTAGAGGATGAAAGCTCTAGCAGAGCAATATTGGCATCTTTTTCACTAATGGCAGCAAGAAGGGCTTCTTGTCTGAAAAAAACCCCAGCAAATGACATTATTATCCTGCAAAACTTAGAGGACTCCTCTACAAAGATCTGAACATACCATCAATGCTGCAGCAGTGTGCAATTCTGAAAAGCAGTCCTAATGTTGCTGTCTGGGCTGTATGTCTGTTGGTGGAACAGGAAGTCAAGACCCACAACCTCCCCCTAAACAACTGTGCTGATACCAAACTGCAGCTTACAGGCTAAGAAAAACACATTATGCTCTTCTTCTGCACTCACCTTCTCAGTTTTTAATAACTACCATTTATTATTACTTTGGCTGAACATTACCCTATACTCTTTCTCTGTAGCAGAAAACTCTTCCAAAAAGAATTCAGAAACATTTCATACATAGTGGGAAGAAAGGAGATGAAGATAATCACCCTAACTGTAAAACAGCAGTTCTGAAAGGAAGACAAAGGATTGATTATATGAGGAAAGCAACCTTTTCTGTCCTTTGGCCTTAAGTATCATCTTTAGCTGGTGATATGCAACAGGATTTCAAAGAAAACCTTTGAAAGTGTTGGTTTGTCTCACCTCTCATCACCTTGCAAAGAAGGAATAAAATGACTTCCTAAGTGTGTGGTGGTGTGAAAGATGGCATCATGCAGGAGAGATGATGGAAGACAAACTGAATCCTACCCATTTCTTATCTACATTTCATCTCAAAATAAAGTTACAAATGTACTTAAAGTTTTGCTGCAGCACTCAATATCAATATGTTTATTATCAGAATCCCAGCTGAAACCACTGCCACAAAAATGTGGAAAAAATCATGTATTTCAAGAGGAAAAGGTGTGTTTCAACATACGCAATTGTTCACCATCTGAGAGGACAGTGGACTCACACAATGGACTTTCTGTGGGTGGAATTTCTCTCTGGGTTTACACAGGTGTTTCTTGTACAGTTCTAGAGAGTTAGCTTGCTTTAAATGAACAGCATATAAAAAATCTCACAGATCCAGTGTAGAGAGTACTGGATCCTGCCTAGATCATATCTAGAAAAGCATTACGGCTTCCCTTTCAAAATGTAATATCATAAAGTAAAGCAAATTTTTTTAGATACTTCAGGATAATCATAAAGTACTCTAAATACATTTTGCTGTGAGGAAATACAAATATTCTGGTGACTTAATGGAGGCAAAGAGTAGAAGAAAGGAAAAGGTGCACATCAGATTCCCAGATGCAGTGTCAAGATTGTAGGTGTGGGAACGATGGATAATGGGCATGTGATTATTGCCATTTTGTTTCTGCTGCCTTTGCTTTATGGAAAAGTATCCAATTTTGGATGTCTGCCTGAAACATGAAAAATAGCAATAGGGTGAAGTGACAGAA
The DNA here is from genome assembly GCA_013399455.1 of Anthoscopus minutus. Taxonomy (NCBI): domain Eukaryota; kingdom Metazoa; phylum Chordata; class Aves; order Passeriformes; family Paridae; genus Anthoscopus; species Anthoscopus minutus. The sequence goes on along the minus strand of VWYI01016767.1, from coordinate 51,254 downwards.
CATGATCCATGACCTCTGCTTTTTTTCCAGCTATCGGTATCCTGGGAAAGACAGGCTGGCTTGGAGCTCTGGTCATTTTCACTTTCTTTAGAGTAATCTGTTTTGATTATAAAGAAACACTTATTCTTTTAATAGTAAGCCCACAATCCTCGCTGATGATTCAGGACCAGAGCCAAGAATATCTCCGTAACTCTATCTATGGAGCCATTACTCTGGTATGGAAATTGGAGGTGCCTCAAACAGCATGTAAGCCATATACCTTCTGCAATCAAATCCTTTGTTGCCCATCTCTGCTTCTTAAGTCAAAACTCCAAGGCCAGGAAAATCAGATATGGATACAAGTCCCTTACTTTTTCTTTTTGCTGAAAAATCTTTGCCACCATGTCTTAGGAAAGAACTTCCTACTGGCCAAAACTTCAGTGCTGTGCTGTGGGATGATGGTGCTGGTCAAGAAGTGGGGTGAAAGCCATTGTGGAACTGAAACAAGGTGAAGTTTGAACCAAAGTAAGAAAAATACCTGTGACAAGTGCATTGTAGCCTCATTTTTTACTTTAGCAAGCTAAATGTAAACTGTTGCATGTGGGAGAAGTGCAGGGGTCACTATCAGCTCATCTGGAAGGGCCATGTCTGTAGTGGCAAGCTGCTGTTCTGAGGAGAGCTTGCAGCTGCCAAGTGATTCCAGACCATAAAAAGGGCATGCTACCAAGCAAAGACAAGGCTTCTGATTGAAAACTACAAAAATGACTTATTTCCCCTCCTGAGAGGTTTCTCCCCAGGAAGGCCAGCAGATCATGCTGTGAGACAGGGGATGTGGCAAGGAGGAGAAAAGGGCTGCTGTGTGAATGATGGTGGCAGCCTGTGAACAACGGGTCCATCAGCAGTGCTGCAGTCAGCCCTGGAGGCTCAGGCACTGCTACAGGCTTGGCTTCTTCAGGAGAATGCTTCTCCTCACCTCACAGCACTGGAGGTCCTGAAATGTTCTCATAAGCAAGCAAAACATACTGCATAACCCAAGGATGCTGATCTTTTAAAATGCTGGCTGGGGCCAGAGTCACTGGACAGACACAGTTCACTTAAGTTAATTCAGGTATTTCAGATGCTGGTACTAGTGTAGCTGTGCCAACATCAGCTCAGAAGGGGCCAAGTGCCCATTTATCTCCCCACTACAGCAGGTTCTGCAGCCTGAACTGAGCTCTCCAGGTTCACAGGAGGTAAGCAGACTCTGTAACAGACTGAACACTACCACAGGAAACCTGAAATGGCAACAGCATAGAAAAATCCACTGCAAACAGGTTCAAGTTTCACTCTGAATTGGACAAAAAAGGGAGATTAGTTTTCTCCTTCTAGCTACACTGAAACCTTTCACTGAGCATGGATCATGATCAATATAGACTGGAGAGGTATCAACACCAGTAGGTTTAATTCAATGGTGGCTATAATAATAATAATTAATTCAGTAAGACAATGGTGGATATAATCTTAAGATCAATATCAACATTATTTGCTCTGTTTGCAGTCTTCAAGAAACAATGCAAGGAAAGAAGGGCTTGTCTTTAAAAAAAAAGATGTCTACTGAATAGTTACAGCCAGCAGAGCACAGAGATTTGACAACATACACAAAAAACTGTGCAAATGCATGTCTTCTTCAACTCTTGAATAGAAATGTCTGATTTGGGGAATTTGTACTATTACACTACTGCCAATTACTAATACTAATAGAATCAGTCTGTCTTCAAATGGGTTTCTATTTCACTTGGTTTCAGAAGACTACATAATTCCTTCACAGCCCTTTCTTAGAAAAAGAAGAAGAATCTTTTTCGTAAAACACAAGAGGAGGTGAACTTTAAAAAGCAGTTTTGTACTTTGCAGTACTGTTCCCAGGGTCATAGCACTGGAATATTTATCAGCTGTATAATTAGAAAGAATAACAGGCTGTAAACAGTGCTGAATTAATGATGCTTCAAAACATGAAAACTATACATATTCATTAAAAGACTATGTTTACATACATCAGGGAGAGCACTTATGCCATATAGAAATGTTATAAATATACTGTTCTATAAAATTTTATTTCAAATTATGAAACGTCTTCCTATCTGGAGTATTTCTGAAAGTGTGCATGAGATAATATGAAAGCAATATTGATATCAGCAGCAGCTTTGAATTTAATGTCACAGAGGAACAGGGGTAATTCCATCAGCCCTAGTTGCATTATAGGGATCAAATCTGTTCTGACTGACATTAAACTGTTTAGAAGTCTGACACAAATTTGAAGAGCTCAGGTAGCTCCAAGCCCATAGCAATCCAGTCAGTTCCTTTAACAGAGACTGTTGCACTTCCATAAGGGATGATGAAGTGTTTTCATCCTAGAGTTTGACAATGAGCTGTAAGTTTGGCTCTTGTGCCTTCAGTACACAAGGAAAGATTCTCCTGTTCCATTAACTGTTTACTCATGGTAAGGGCATCAATCACCACAGAACAACAGAGGTGCAACCCATACAGGACTTGTCTCAGCTGTCTGATTTTTGACCACTACATTTACTCCAAGCCTACAGAAAATGCTGCTAAAAGTTTTTAATGCTTTCCTATCAGAGACGCTTGTCAGACTTACCCTGGTGAAACACCATCACAATAGCAACTGCATTATTTGCATATGAATAAAAAACCCTCCCATGATGAGACAACAACAGAAAGAACTTGCAGGCAGAGAGATTCATATACAGTACTGTGGTGTTATGAGAGCTAGACAGACAGGCAACAGCTTAGAATAAAAAATCATTGGGACATGGCATTCAGTAATTTCATGAGTTTAGCAGAATGACAGGGTTTGGGTGGGTCACACTTAATAAACTCTTAAAAAGTAATTAGGAGTACATCACACCAAACCATGGATGCAATGGGCCAGATCCCCTGGCTCCAGCATCATCCTTTGAATCCTAAAATGTGTCTACCACTACAGCAGCAGCTCTGAACTCCACATTCTTTCCTACTTTTTTTTTTTTGCTGGTTATAGAACATCTTCAGAAAATTAAGAAACTCTGTCTTGCAGTATCTCACAGGGAGGAGATAGTCCTTGCAGAGCTCTGGGTATCAGGATTTGGTCCTTAAAAGTGAATTTGAAAAAGGCAATTATACCAGTGAATGACATTTCATGATGCTAACAGACAACTCACTTAGTATGCAAGCTGCCAAATACTGCATTGGCTGTAATTTCTGCAGCATTTAAGATGCAGCTTGAAGTATCCCAAAGTGAGCAAACTTTTATCCAAAAGAAACAGTAGTTACCTCTTACTGCAAGAGAGTGGGAAAAAAATGTAACTTGGCAATAGGTGCTACTTGCTTTTTTAATTACAGCTGGGAATAATCAAACCTCAGGCTGCAAATTAATTTCCAAAGCCTTAAACCTTCATTCAAAAGGGATAATACCACACTCCTTCCATTCCAGTACTTGTTTCCCGAATCAGCATGTCACCTTTGCCTGGCCTGGCTGGCACATCAGCAGCATTTCTGATCTCTGGTCTACGCTCTTACAGCTACCAAAACAGAAACTGAGAATTCAAGCAAACCAAATGAGAGGAAAACAAGAGGTTTTTGTCATCAGCAAATTGAAGCCTTCTGAATGTACACCCTTCCACTTGCCTCTTCAATGTCACTACATACATGTGACCACAACTAGAAAACAAGATAAAAATACAAACTCTTGGTGAATACAGTTGTGTGGTCACAAAAGTGATGTCCCTTTAATTTTCCATTGTAAGAATGGCGTAATAATAATCAATGTGAATTCCATGACACAGGAAGCATAACCACTTGTACTGCCCTTGATTAAAGAAAAGATGCTGATGATACATTCAGACTTTCCTACACACATTTTCTCTATCATCCCAATTGTCTAGAATCACAGAACTCCTTACTAGGATCAACAAGCAATGTTTTAAAAAGTCCTTTCCCTCAACATGCTTGAAAAAGTCACAAGTCATTCTATAAATATTTTGTATTACCATTCCCATAAATGTTTTAGCCCTTCTTGTACTTAAGCTTTCCATCTTCATTTTATCACTTTGGCACCAGACGTAAAAATTTGCAATTCCTAGTCCTGCTCATGTCTCAGCCCTGAGCACTCAGAATTGCAGTGCAGCCTTAGACTGTGTCTGCCAGCATATCTAGAAAAAAAAATCTAACACTTTCACAGAGAACTTTCAAGCCCACTCCTAATTTCCTGAACTATTTTTATTGAAGAATACCTCAGTGAAAACCTGGCTGCTGCATATCACAGCTGCTAAATTGATAGTCCATGAGCCTTACCTAGGTGCCTGTGAAGAGTGGAAGTTCCCCAGGTCCACGCATTTCAGAAGGAACTTTCAATCCTGGCACCCGATGCTATGGGAGATCTGTCTCTATGAAGGGCAGCATTTTTTTAAAGACAACCTTCCTTGCTTTAGCAGCCTTCAGTGCAGGATCTGGATGAGAGACAGCAGTACTTCCAAGGCTCCCGAGCTGCCCAGAGCTGGATTTTCTGAGAAGAAAGTCCTGAAACGGGCGCTCGTTGTTCATCTGCAGTTTAGCAGCAGTGCACACAGAGCACAAACCCAAGGCAACAGAGGCCACCAGAATACATCCACCAGATTTCAAAAACTGACCTTGTGAGAAAGGCAGCTCCAATTTCTTTTCCTGGGACATGGTCAAGTACAGGTTGAGCTTTAGCTCAGTATGTGGTTTCACAATCGGCTTAAGCTGACATAAGACAGGCTCTTGTGGCAAGAGATGGTTCTGCCCTCCCATTTCCAGGTTGCTGCCCCTCCCTGGTGTCAGCAGCACTGGCTGTGTATCCCTGCAGCCTGAGGAGCCAGTTCAAAGCCTGAATCAACACGAGGCACCCAGACCCAAGGGCAGTTCCTCATCCCTGAAGGAACTGCAGAGCTACAGCTCTTCCTGAGGCTGTGACAGTGTCAAACCCTTCTCTGCCACAGCCAGCACTGCCAAAACGTAAGAATGGAAAATGAATCATGGAAATCACACTGATTATAACATATCAAACAACCACAATTGCTACAGCAAAAACAATTGTCTTGATGTCCTTGTGAATCTGGCCCGGACTGAAGGATGGGAGAAGGAAATTTCAGCTTTATCAGTCAAACTTTGACAGCAATACTGCAACCTCACTGTGGCTTCTGATCATGTAAAAAACTGTAGTCATGATTTATAACACAGTTGTTTTAAGAAAATTATCCAGTCTTTATACTCAAATCAAACATATTTGAGATTAAACCTCCTTGCTAAATGACTACCATGTTATTTCTATAATTTATCTCACTGCTGCATCTGTCTCATTCCCCTGGCTAACATTCTGACAGGTATACCTGCCTTCCTCTTACCAGCTCACAGGTAAACAAGGCAAAGGCATTGACTTAGTTTTGGGACCATATCCATACCATCCCTCTTCTCAGTGCATTGTGGCTCCATTTCTTTTCCTGTCCTTTTTGTAGCAGTGGCTATAGAATATTTATTATTTATTTTCATTTCTTTTGGGAGGGCTCATTCAGTACAAGTTTTCACAATTCTCACTTTATTCCTAAAGTTTCTGCTTCCCCTAAATATCTCTTTCTCTTGACCCATTTCTAAGGCTGCTGCCAATCCCCTTTTGGGTACAGATACATAGCTTTGCAAGTTTCTTAAACTTTTCCCCTTTTGTTTGGGATGCAAAGACCTTACAGTTTTGGACTTTTAATTTATATAAATGCCCTGCTTCATCTACATGAACCTCCTGTGTTTTTCTGTCCAGTTTACTTGCTACCTAGTAATCTCCATTTTTCAGTCTATTGCTTTAAAATTGAAAACTTCACTTTTCTAGCACAGTTGTTTTATTTGAATATATGTTTTATCAATTTGCGATCACTATAGCTGAAGTCAGTTTTGGTGATGGTTTCTTCTCTAGTGTCATCACCACTTACTACAATCCTGAAGTCTCACACCATTACATCTTGGTGATGTAGTCCTCACTAAGTTAACAAGCCTGGCAGTTTCTCTGATTTGTATCCAATAGATAGATACTAAAAAACCACATTTCTCCATTATTACTTATATTTAACACAATATTAAATCTGAAATCCATAGTGGGATACGATCTCTCTTTGTGTAACTTTTATGATCCCTACATTATTTTGACTCAAAGCTATGCTACAATTTATACTCTTTTTTTATTTCTTCAAAATCTCCAGTATAATTAATATACAATATCATTACTTTGATCTTTAGCTTTCCTGAACAACTTTTACCCACTTTCCAGCTCTGAATATTCATCTATTTCTCAACAATTGCTGTTATCCCTGTGACGTCCAGTTTCATGTTACATACCAGATGTATACAGCCACTTCATTTTGTTGTTCTTCTACAAACATCTAAATATTCCTCCACATGTACCATTTCAACAAATTTTCTTGTCAGAGCTATGGATTGTTTTTATTATTTATTGTCTGACAACCATCCTGAATGTGCCTTGCCTAACTTCCTACTCTCTCTTCTTTGAGGGTTCTTTTGTACATTTGTTCAGGCTTCTCTTCCAGAACCACTTTGTCTGATTTCTAAAAAGAAATATTTTCTTCAAAGTCAGACCTTTTTATATTAATTCTGCAAAGGATGCATTTGGGCTTTGGTGGTAGTAACAACAGCACCATTAATGCTGATCTCTATTCCATCCTAACCCTAACTATACCTGTATTTCAGTCTTCTCTGGTTGCTGCTGCTGCCCAGGAGAGGGATTAAAAAAGGAGCACAAGAAATGCCAAGTGTCTGGATAAGGACAGGAATAGCAGCACCAGGGGAAAAAGAGGCTGGAAGCAGTTTCATTAAACTGTGGCATCACTTTGCCTCCTGCTTCTGGTAGCTTCAATGACTGCTGCTTAAGTAGTGCCAAAAAAAGTGTTTCTAAGCAAGCAGGAGTTGTTGAAAGGGTTGAGGACAGAAATGGAGCAGGTGTCAGGGGCTATGGATAAAATTTGGATATATTTAGTTCTGTAATTGCAGCAGAAGGGGCCTGAGAGGTTTCATTTAATTTCCTTTTTCAGATCCAGCTCTGAAAGCAGGTGTAGCTACTTGCAGTCCCTGAGTGCAGAAGATTTGTTTGAATGGGCACTCCAGCATTTTCTCATGAGTTCTGAAGATAACTTTCCAGATGCCTGAAGCAACTGGCACTCTACAGTAACCAGGGAGCATCCTACCACCTTCCTTTCTGTTTTACCTCCATCCAGTGCCTGTTCTTCACGAGATGAAACCAGAGCTGCATGCAGTAAAAAGTTTAAGAGACTGAGCATGTGTACTCTGCTCCAGAACAAGCTTTGTTAAGCCTGATCTAAACCATGCAAACAGCAATGACAACCCTTTATCAGATCTCTGCTCAGCACAGAAATGATACACTCCTAGATCTACACTACAGACATAAAGAGTTTTATTGAAGTAAGAAGAAGCTCAACCATCTCAAAGTAAGCTGTTACTGTGTGTTTTGTGATGAGACACAAGGTATGTGAGAGAAAGTGAGAGAGCAACTCATTCATGTGGGAGGAAATTGGAAAAACCTCAATGTAGCACATTCTAGTAACTAACACCTTTTCAAGTGAACAAATTTCAAGCTGTGTTTATGCTGTAGTTCAAACAGAAATCCTGCCCAAACCGCCTTATTGAAGAAACAGGATCACAGGTAAGTTTGCAGATGTAACTCTTAGCATCTTAAAAAAAGTAATAAATGTCCAGTTTCAAGGCTGTGAAATAGAAGAAGCAGAATTAAACCAGCTTGTATCACAAAAGAAACTGGCTCTCATGAAAACCTGCCTGCACTATAGATAAATGAAAGTTCCCCTACCTTCTTCTAAGTAGCATATTGCTTGTTTTGGTTAAGTTGACCTTTAATTGGTTGTACAGTTGTTAAGCATCATCATTTGGTGTCTGCTTAGTTACTAAGATACGTGGCAAGGTTTATTTCTTGCAAAAAAAATCTTGCTGAATTTTAGGATGTTTAAATTTTATCTACTTTATAAAAAAAAAGAAAGAAAGTGAATAAAAAATAAAGGGGCAGAAAATAGCTGCAAGGCAGGGTGAACATACGTGACAGGGACAACTTTTAATCTTGAAGCTATCCTTAAGGAACAGGTATTTTGGGCATCAATAAAAATTCTGAGCACTTTCTGAAAAGTACAGACTAATTTACAGGAAAATATCCGGATGCTTCAAGTAGAAAAAAATATTTTAAGAATGGAAAGACCAGCACCAAAGGAAAGTGCTAGACTTTAAAACTAACAACTGGCAAATGCAAAACATGTAAACAAACACTGTCAGCTGGAACAGAAACAAGGCTTAGAGAGAGCTGAGAGTCAGGAGCTACTCTTCACTCCTGTCATTTGTGATTCAACCAAAAGCACATCACTTAACTACCTCTGTAAATGCAAATGCTACTATTTCCTAAAGAGCACATCTGGTAACATCTGTAAAACAGTGACATTCTGAGCTGAAAAGAGTCAGGTCTTTCTTTTCCTTGTTTATTGTTAGCTGAAGGGGAAAAGTGGATTACCAAAAACTTGCACACTTCAAGATGCCTTACTTCTGCTAGGAGCACTGTGACTGCAGTGGGATTTTTCATTTTTTCATGCAAGAAACTACACGGCCACAAAACTACAAAGGAAACACCTGAGCAGCAAGAAGATTCCAGCAGACACAGAGTGGGCAAGACAAATGGAACTGGCAGCCCAGAGCAAACCTGCCTGTAGGGATTTATGGCAGCCTCCCAGCTCAAGGCCCATCTGGTTGGGAAGGGGGAGGCTGGGAAGACCATGCACTGCTCACATTTTTGCCATTCCTGCTGCGGTATGGCGTGAATAAATCACAGGGCTGAGGTCAGAACAGCCAGCCCATAAAGTGATTCATGGGCCCAGCAGCACATTCCCCCAGGACTATGTACTTTATTACAGTAAACCTCAGAACAAGATACAATTTCCTGTCTCAAGGAGCAGCCTTTAAATCAGGACACCTGGACAGCCCTGCAGCCACTTCCAGAACAATGGGTCTGAGCCCCGGCGCTGCCTCTCCTCGCTGGCCCCGCTGCCTTCACCCCACAGCACCTTCAGAGAGGCTCCTTCTGCTGCACGTTACTGTGGTGACAGCACCACAGGCAACACACTGATATAATCCTATTCTTCAGCCACAGCTACCCACCCAAGAAATAAATACTCTCCATATGTCGTTTTTTTTCACTCCGTTTTAGCTTTTAGGTCTCTTCTGCACTGTAAAAATTTGACTCAAAACCTTAAGGCAACAGAGGAATTGAAAGGGAAATCACTGGTTTCTCTGTTTGCAGGCAGACCCTGCACTGGAAGGGGTTTTTTTCTTCTTTGGAAGCTGAAGAATCTGACATGCAATTTAGGTCGTAATATGGATGTTCTCACTGTGCGATCAAGGGCTGTAATCTGAGTTTTAGGTTTGGCATCTGGAAAGAAACTGAGGTGGTGACAGAGATGATGGTATTGTTAGACTCCTGAGAAATCTCCCAGCTAAGAGTAATGCTGCCCTTCCACCACAGGTTACATTTCCAGGAGAAAGAGAAGAGAACTGATTCTAAGGCACAAAAGAAAGCAGTGGGTATTGCCCACCCTCAGTATGCTGTGGACCTGACTGCTCTGAACATGTCACCCACACAGACCCTCCAGGCTGGAAGCAGCTGGAACCTGCCAGGGCTGGCTTGTGCTTCACTTGTCCCTCAGGCAAGGCTGAGGCATGTGCTGGCTGCACTTCTGCTGTTCTACTTGGAAGCAACAGGATACTCTTCACATGGCAGCTGCCCATGTTCACACAAAACAGGACAGAAGAAAAACTTGCTTTGCCTCCTTCAGATCCATAATGGAGCACCAAAAGCAGAGCTAAACTCGGGTGTATTTATTTTCAGGATGCATCATTCACAATTAAGAAAAGGGAAGGGAAGCATTTAAAGGCAAGGTTTTCCTGCAGCTTGGATGACAGTAAGTCATTCTGTACAATCATTGAAAACAGTGGAAAAAGTCCTGGTAATTTTTACTCTTCAAATCTTACTCTTCTTTTGGATCTTAAAACAACATCCATAGCAAGGTAACATGTCCCTGGGAAGCTGCTTCATGGAAAACACACACCTAGAAGATGTTCAGAGGACAAAAATATAAGAAAAAGTGATAGAGCAGAGGAAGTTTTGGGAAAATTTAGATGGGAATTCATCAAATACTGTAAGTTAAGAATGCTATTGAACCAGTCAAACTAAAGGAAGAAAAAAAAATTAGGTAAGGAAAGAAGAGAAGGAAAGGATTGATAAAACAGATGCAAGCAGCAATAAACCCATCTGATTTATCCAACACTGAACCTCCTGAAGCTATTTGTTTCACTATTACTTTTCCTACAAGTGAAAACAGTTGCATGGAAAATAACTTCTTCCACCTGCTTATTTTGTTTTGTTCCATGCTACTTAAAGGATCTCCTTTACTTCTGTGGATTCTTTCAGAGCTTACAGTAGGCAGAATAAAGGCTTATTGATTTTATGCAGTCTGCTTTCCTGTACAGAATAAATATTTACATCATACCCAGTTGACCCCAATCATTTATTCTGGGGGGGCTTAGGGAAAAGACATCCACTTGGGACTGAAAGCCGTGAGGAACTGGCTGCTGTCCTTGTGAGTTTGTCCCAGTGGTAAATAATTTTCACTGTCACAGTCTTATGTCTTTCTATTTCCAGCCCTTCTGTTCTCAGTTTCTGGATAATGATCCTTGTTTTGACTGTCTCTGCTTGAATAAAGTGTTTTAATACTACTATTATTTGATTTTCTAGATATCAGGACTATACAGAGTCTTGTGACAACTGTATCAATTATCCCATAATACAGAACTAAAATCTTCATCCTGTTCATACTCATTAATCCTATTTTTATGCAGCCAAAGTCCTTCTGCCAAGATCACACTTCTTTCCATAACATCACCAAATCTTTTCCAAGCCACTCCTTTCCAAACAGTGCACAGTAGACTTCATATTCTTCTGATTTATATGCTTTGTGCTCATATGCACTTTGAGTAAATGAGCTTGCATTAAGAAATAATTTAAATGGTCCTACATGTCTGCTCTCACCATTAGGGAACACCACACCATTTTCTGTATCACCTGCACTGTCATTTTAGACTTGCTTCCAGCTCACTGATCAAATCATTACCAGCATCAAGCCCAGCACAAAATCTATTAAGCTCAAAAATAAAGGTCACTGTTCAGTTTGAACTGTAATGGGAAAATGCTGGCAGCTAATGCTCACTGTAAGCATATTGTCTATAGAGCACTAACAGGTAACTTGAAAGGACTCTTTCCAAGGGCATGCAGTGGTAGCACAAGGGGTGATGCCTCCAAACTGGCAGAGGATGGAATGAGATTAGATATCAGGAAGATATTCTCCCTGCCAGGGCAGTGAGGCACAGGTTGCCCAGAGGAGCTGTGGATGCCACACCCTTAGGAGTGTTCCAAGGCCTGGCTGGATGGGACCAGGATAGAGCCTGCTCTAGTGGAAGGTTTGGAACTGGATGATCTTTAAGGTACCTTCCAACTCAAACTGCTCTGTGATTCTGTAATAATGTTGGGAGTTGGTCTTCTACAGGAGATTAATTATACTTCATGCAAAAAGTTACTTACATTAAACAAGGTTAGGCTTTTTAACCAAACTTTAGAGATAATCAAGGAACCATATCACATTTTTTTGACATTACCCATCTTACACAAAGTAATTTGACTGGTATTAATTAAAAGCCTATTCTTTATGTTATCAGAATATTTTATCAGCTTATTCATCACTCTGCTCATGAATTGTAACAGTTAATCAATTCATAGCACGTTAGCCACCCTCTGCCTGTTCTTCTGCAACACTTCCAGGACTCCAGCATTTCCATAACTTCTAGAATTTCACCAGAATTCCAGTATTTATTAAACTTTCAAGGAGCAAGAATTCCCTTTAGCCAACCTCTCTAGTGTTCTTAGATACCAAAAACAGTGGTATGCTAACCCCCAACACATGTGTAACTTCTTCAGCAGTTTCTTATGCTGGAAAGAGAAATATGGAATGCCACAGTACCTTTCTAAGAAGAGAGCCGAAAACATTCCTGTTCAAGTCCTACAAGATCCAAATTAACAATAAAAGATGTTACAAACCAGTAAAGTAACATTTTAGGCATACCGTGAATACCTCAAGTGGCCTAATAAACTGAAAAAAAATCTTTCTGGATTTTGTTTTTTTCAGTAATTCTAATTATGCTGGTTATTTTACTACAATAGAAAACAGAAGTGTTTTATAATTGAACAGGGTTTTTGGAATGCTGGCATTAAGAAAAAAACAGAGGTCTTTCACCACTATAGCAAATACAAATTGTTTCCTTTCTGAAAACAAAGACAAAATTACCACTGATTTCATATAGTAAGAGCTGTATGAAGGGATCAGACTCTCACTTCCTTCCAAATGGCTTCAAATATTCAATGAAAGTGCCCAAAAAACTTTCAGCATTTCAACTATCTACTTAAAAAGACATATAAAATCATACTTCATAAAGAGCTCTGAATATTTTACTGTTGTGATGTGAAATATGCAGGCATTGAGAAATGTAATTTTAGCTCTAAATGCTTGTGGGGATGCTTTATGCTGCCTCAGTCTTCTGTTAAATGAATGTACACAGGTTTGGCCAAAGGACCTGTCTTTCATTTCACCTGCAAGACCTTATTTACATGAGATACTAACACATTCAGAGACTGTGGCAGGACAGCACCTTAAGTTGCTTAGCAAAATCATCCTCAGACAGAACAAAGATTAGCACTGGCACCTAAAAATTTTTTGGCTAATCATTTGCAGCAAAGTGCTTAACTGTGACACAGAGTGGATTCAAGGGTGGAGTGGAAAAGCAAATTTTGATTTTTAGGCTTTGTCTAGAATGTGTCATCTCCAATCCTATTTTCAAAAATCTGACAGCTAACATTCTATTATTAACATGATTTCACTGCAAAATAAAGGAAGGAAGCAAAAAGAAATGCAAGTTGTTGGTCTTTTTTTCTCTCACACATCTTGCTTTTTTACTTACTGGTGTGATAGGAACAGGGGAAAGATAAAGGTGACTCAGCAGAATAAATGTAGAAATGAGAAACATCTCTGTGCTCTCCCCTTCAAGGCAGTACCCTATATAATCTTCTGTTTTAACCATATCACAACTGTGTCCATCAAGACATCCATCTGTGGTCTCTTGGCCTGAGAGCTCATTTGTGCATCGTGCCAGGGGTGCCATGAAAAGCTGAGTGAAGTGCCAAACTCTCTGGCTGTTCCAGGTGATCTTTGGTTCTAGCAAACACCAAGGGAACCCATTTTTCCTGTCCTGCAGACAAGCACATCCTATGAAAGCGTAACCTGGGGAGTGGCAAGCATAGCCCAGTACCAGCCCTGGTGAGGGATTAACACCTCTGCCTTTCATGTGGCTGCAGAGCTGGGGCTGTGCTGCTCAGAGGCAGCAGCACCTTCCCTGCTGGCTGCAAGGGAATGGTGTGTGCAGGCAGAGGGGACCGTCCCTTTCCCTGCTGGCTGCAAGGGAATGGTGTGTCCAGGCAGAGGGGACTGTCCCTTTCCCTGCTGGCTGCAAGGGAATGGTGTGTCCAGGCAGAGGGGACTGTCCCTTTCCCTGCTGGCTGCAAGGGAATGGTGTGTCCAGGCAGCTGGGGGAACCCCTCTTCCCACAGAATTGGGACATGCTCACAGCAGAGGTCACTCTGAGGGGAGGAAAGCACTCACAACCTGGCTGGAGCACACAGCACCTTCACAGAAAAGCCAGTCATTTATGTTTTTGGCCTCGCACACCTCACTGTGAGAGATTCTGAAGTATTTAATTTAAAAATGGAGCAGGAGAGGCAGCTCGAGAAGCAGAAATAAAGTACATACAGTAATTACAACCTATTCCAGCCTCCAGAAAATACTTCTGAGAGTGATGGCTGAAATGACTCTCTGGGAAAAGGAATGTTTTATACCAAGGAGGCTATCACACCATAACAGCTTTACAACATTAAAGTCAATGGCTGTTTTTCATTAATATAGCTGGTCAATATTATTTTGTTTAACTTAGCATTTCACTGGTTTTGATGTCTTGAATTAGCTGCCTAGCTGTAGACATTTTCTTTTCCTATTCCTCAGTTGAGACTGCTGAAAAGAGGGAAAGAATGCTACCTACAGAAGAATTTTTACCTTCTATTAAACCTTTCCAGAGCAAGAAGTAGTGTCAGCATCACATCAACCAAAGCAGTTGGAAAAAATAAAACGGCAGCTGAGAAGAGATCCCAGGCTCTCCAAGACAGTCTCAAATGGGTAGCAGAGGATGACTGTGTGACCTCAGACAGTGCACTGCTTCCTCAAAAACCTGCGATCTATGGCTGAGGAGCAGTATCAGACAATGTGCCTCCCAAAAGGACACAGGCAAAAGCTGTGTTTAGATTAACATACTCTCCTTAATTTTCCTTAATTTACTTGAATCACTCCAAGCCCTCAAATATTCTGCAGTTCTCCGATTATGAACAAACAAATTAAAATCCAACAACTTCAAATAAGTGTGTATGACACACAGCCAGCCCTGCATGGGACTTCAAAGCACATCTGAATGAGCCAGTAACTCTTTCTGAATCTGAAAAGCATTTTCTTGCAAAACATGAGAACTTTTTCAGGTTCAGAGTAAGTAAAGGAGGTACATCCATGCTACTCAGTAATTTTGGGAGGGGAGGGTAGAAGAGAAGGGGGTTTTCACTGCAATTTGGCTACAAAGCTTGTTTGCACAGGGCTGTGCTGGCCTCATGGTGGCTATTCATAAGAGATCCCCAGAAGAGCTGTAAAGCCTGCCTATAGCCCAGGTGCTATAATTGCTGTCTGTCAAAACAGAGCTGTTTTCTCAGCAAACATTTCAGAATGCCCAATGCTAAGTTGATTAGTTAGTGGGTTTCTGGGGAGGAGTATAAAGGATGATGGCTGAGAGACAGAGCAAAATTGATGACTCGGAGACAAAACTTGGATTTCATTAAAGCACTCCAGAGAGTGTTTGATTTCTCAAAGAGAATTCCTGCCATTGAAAGGGAAGCAGGTACTAGGAAGGAGTTATGACCAATAATGTCCAATTCCCACTGCAAGGAACATGAATCAGTTCAAGAACCAAACAGAGAGGTGTTATCAGCACAGAATTTGGCTCAGCCATCCCTTGAGCATGGCTGTTCCTACAGAGACACCATTCCCACACCAGAGATGTCTCCCTTTCAGTTCATCCAGTGCTCTCCCAGTGAGCTTCTCCTGAGCACAGGAGCTTTGAGGGGCACCTCCGCCTTCAGAGCGTGCCAACTCCCCAGCCAGACTGCTCTGGGCTGGTCATGGGGACAGACAGACCCAGCTCCCTCAGGTTCCAGCAGCACCAACCACACAGAGCCCACTGAAGCACAACATGAGCTCACCTGGGGGATGTGTCCAGGCTGAGCATGGACACCTGAGCCTGTGAACTCCAGAAAAACACTTCCCACATGAAACCGTGCACGGGAGCGTCAGGGCTGGGAGAGGGGGGTAGCAGGAGGAGCTGGCAGCACAGAAAAAGGAAGGAAATCAGGAGCATATAGCACAGCAAAGCTTCAGCCATCTTCTGCAATGAAAGAAACTCTTCCCAGACCCTTAAAGTGGCAGAAGGCATTAGGGTGTGTTCACCCTACCTCTACAGCCTGGTTAGGAAGGCAGTGCAGATGGAACCCATCCACGACCACAGCAGCCCCTTACAGACCCCTTCAGGAAGGGCTTCGTGAAACATGTTCATAATGGCTCTTCCTGCTCATTATCTGCCCTTCTGTGTTTTCCATTAGTAATCACTGCTCCTGAACATCCCCAGTATTAAAGCAACCTCATTTGTACTGCTCAGGTTACATCGGTGTCAACGCTTACTCAAAGTCCTATGGTTTCAGGGGTTTGGAATTTTGCCATCAAACTTCCCTTCAGGCATGGCAAAGTGGGGCTCTGCCCTCCTCCTTTCCCAGGCACCTTCACACAAGGATTTTTACAAAAATCCCTCTGCAAGCACTTAAGATGCTTTTGTTTTTCTCTAGAAAAACAAAACTAGAAATGGCTTCAATTATTACTATTGCTATTGTATTTGACAAGGGTTAATTGTGAAGTCTCAAAATGTACATTAAATGCTACAACTAAAACACACCACCTTGTTAAATCCAGTGCAGCACAAGTCCCTACTAGAGTGCACCTCTTTATTTTAGTACTACTTGACACATCTAAGACTACAGAGGGCATGACAATGGGTAAATACAGGGGTAGCTCAAATAGTAAAACCAAAGAACAGTAACGTTTCATGATCACTTAGGGAAAAAATGTTGAATTGATAATAAAGCTTAAGCATTGCAGTAATTGAAATAAAAATTCTAATGATGCAATGGGCTGATGTAACAATTTCTGAGATTTAATACTGATTAACTAATATGATGATTTTTAACTATACCCTGAGGAATACAAAGCTAATATCTATTTTTATCAAACTACTGGTCATTATAGAGCACTCTGGGAATGCACCTGTGAAGCAGACATCATGCCAAAAGGCCTTCTGCAAGCTCTCTGGCCCACTTGAAAAGGCATTTATGTCATCACTCTTGGCACTGCCTGAAACCAGGCACTGGCTGCACAAGCAGAATTCACCAACCAGAATGACATGCACAGGTTCCCTTCACTGAGCCATGCACCTCACAGTGCAATCAGTGCTGGGCAAAAAAATGAGGAACACATGAATCAACAGGAGAACATGAGAATACCTGCTTTGTTCTCAGTTCTAGGAATTCATACTGCTGTGAGAGGATCCACAATCTGCAGCCTGGAGGATACACATCTCACCCAGGCAATTGCACACCACTGACTGCACCAAGCTGTACTCTGTGAGAACTGAATGATGACACAGTGGGGACAGGGTGCTGATCCCTTTATTGACAGCTGATTAGTGGCAGCTTGTTCTAGAACCTTGTCCAGGAACTGGGAGTTTTGTCTCAGAACTTCAAACCCACACCATAGGGTGCCTACTTGAGTGACCAGGCTGTAGGATGTGTTTTATGATGACTTTTCATTTCCTGTGCTGAAGGAAATACAAAACTGGGGCTCTTTACTGACAATACTCAACAAGGTCCTCACTTCATATTAAGCTATTTAAAGTATTTTAAGTATTTTCTTTTTTTATTGCGCTTACAATCTTTATGTCATTAAACAAGCTCATACCAGGTCAACAAAATGCTTTACACTTTAAGAAAGTGTAGAAGACAGTTTTGTATTTAAAAAAGGAAGAAGAACAGGTGGATACTGCAAAGTCTCATTTGCACATTGAACCAAAGGTGATATTTAAAAGTTAGTCCTCTGCATTCCGAAAACACATCAGATATAAGGAATTGCCACAAGAAATACTCTGTTCTTCAGGGTTATTTTCTATGTTAACCATTGGTTTATTGATTGATTCTTAAGGATTAAGCCTTCAACTTCCCCATTTTGCTTCAAACCATAGTGACCACAACTGCATAACAGAAGCTATTCCTCCCAGAAGGATCCAGCTGTTCCTGTTCCAGAAGGATCAGGAATGGCCTCTGAAATACCACACAGCTGAGCCTGGACTGCTGTGGTGACCAAAACCAAGCACTGCCACAATTTGGAGCTAATGCCACTGTAAAGATGGAAGACCTGAGGAGCAGTCAAGTCATCAGTCAGTGCAGCAGACTTTGTAAGTGCCCAAGGGCATTTTTCAACAGGACAGGAGATTATACAATGCAAATGCAACTCAATGGAAAAACTGAATCCAATTATAAATACAGATTTATTAGATAGTTTCTAGCACACGTTGAAGAACAATAGTCTAACTTGTTGATTTCTGTGCTAGAATTTGTTTTTCTTCCAGCTAAGAAGCATGCAGACATTCCTCTTTTTAAATCAAGGGTCAACCACACTGCTAAAAATTATCATTCTGTCTCCTTTTATATGAAGTTCTCAAATCCGCCAAGGTCCATAGGGTTGCACATTCCATGATAATATCAGTATGTCTGAAACTGAGCCTATAGCTGACTCCTGAACTGGCACAGGACCCAAGGGCTTCAGATTTAACATAGAAGTGTTGCAGAATCAAATACTTTTCTATAACACAGACACACTGTTAGATCCAGACCTTATACTACCTGCCAAGACGCTACAGTATTCAGGATTTTTGTGTCTCTCAAAAGAGACAAATAACAGACTTCATGTGGCTCTTCACAGATATCCTTTCAATCACAGCTTAGGGCATAAAAAGGTGGACAACATAAATTATTGAATTAATGTCTTACCATCTAAATGGCTGCCACCCACACTGATCTTTCAGTCTAATCCTGTTTTAGTGGGGTCACCAAGTTCAGTCCCTTGCAAACAAAGACAACCATACCACATAACCACTTTCAAGTGCAGTACAGTTTCCTCTGCAACCACTAGCTACCAGAAGATTTCCATAAATGATACTGGTCTGCAGTCTAAGACACCAGAATTCTAACCAGAACTAGACTGGTGCCCAGAGCTTGAATGTAAAAGGATTTTCTGAGGCTGGATGCACAAGACAGGGATTCAGAACTACTCTCCCCGAGTTTGAATTTGTAGTTGGAAAGGACATTTCCAGTCAGAGTCACATTATGCTGCAAGTTGCTGCAATTGCTGGTTCCCCATATATAAAATGGGGAACAGCAGCTAGGAGAACTTACTGATTTCCTTGAATAATCTGGATTCCTTTGTAGTGGAGAGATAATAACCTCCCAAACACTCTAGAACTCTTAACTTGCATGCAAATGGAAATTCCTCCATATGTTCAACAACTTCCAGTGAAAATTACCCAGCTGAAAATATTGTACACAAGAATCTGAAATAAATAAGGTAGGCAGCACCACTTAATTAAAATAAAATTGAATAGATGCAAGATTGGGCTCCAGTCATTTCTGAAGCCCCTCTGGGGTATGATGGATATAAATTCCCATGTTCTTACACTTCTGCAGATGAGAAGATCTCTGTGATAACCTTTTGCACCCTAAAGATGCTTCCTCTGGATATAACTTGCCCTTCCATTTGTATTCACACAAACAGTAGCGAACAGGATATGGTGGGGAAAGTTCACCCTGCACAGGCTGAGATGCCTCAGTGCTGCAGCCACAAGACAATAAAAGAGATTGGTTGAGATTTTTACAAGTTCTGACAGCCAATTCCACTACTGCTGGCTGGCTCATAGGATTTAAATATCTGCATCTCAAGTTTTATAACTTGCCTCCCTAAGGAATTACTAAGCTTCTTTCCAGAGACTGTTTAGAAGGGAAACCATTCACTTTGGAAAAGACAGGCCTAATGCCCTTACTCTGGGGGCTCTGGTTTTGGCTTAGTCCCCTCTGTTCCCTGTCAGACAAAACAGGAGCGAACCTGATTGCTGTGAGTCAACAATTCTAATCCATAAAGTTCAAACATCAGGATGCCAAGGACCAGGCTTCACTCACAAGCATTACCATGTCAGGCTCTTATTTCCTGAAATTAATGGAAAAATCTGAGGTAAAGCAAGATAAAGTTACAATAAGGAGGAATAAAAACGTGATTGCAATTGTAGCAAAAGGCAATCAGGTAGATATTTCCATTATAGGGAAACCTAAAGCAAACTTAATGTTTCGGTTGCAAAGAATCCCCATGTGATCAAACTTCTTAAAAACTGTAGGCACTTCTGAAAGAACTCCAAATCTGCTTCCTCCAATCATGTCTTGCTGTTTTCACCAGCAATCACAGTAATTGAAGTGACCTCAACTCCAACTAACCACTTAGATCTGACCCACTCCAACACTTGATAATACACAGAAACATTGCAGAAAGAGGCATTCTTAAGAGAAACAGGATTAAAGCCACATGACAAAAATTATCTGTAGATTCTTAGTGTTATATCATACCTATGGGACAAACAGAATTCTGCCTCTTGTCTTTTTAGGCAAAAGTACATGATTTCCTCAGCATTTTCCTTGAATTATTCCAAATTCATTTAAAGGATATTATAAAGCACATCCCTAGCTAAGCTCATTCCAATATCCACTTATGGACCTCTTGTGCAGGAATCTGTCTAAGGCACATTTGACCCTGCAGACACTGTGTCCACAGTGCAGACTTCTTTGTGGCCACAAAGCCTCAGGATCTGCTGTCTAAAGAAATGTTTTCCCATGTTTTAAGCATGTCTGACACTTAGCAGTAGAGTTGAGCCTCCCCATGTAGCTCTGACCTCCAGTACCAGCAACCTTATCTACATCTGTGCAAGAGTTAAAACCCAACATGGAAAATAAATTCCTTCTTCCCATGAAGAAAATATTCTTTGTCACTCAGCAAGTGGCACGGTAGTGCATTAGTAAGCATTGTTACACCCTGGTAATTTCCCTGTAACGAAAATTTTAAATATCATTTGATGCTCTATTAGGTGTCCATGACGAGGTGTTGGCAGCAGAGGGATTGCAGGAGCCTCTGGGAGAAGAGACCAGGGCTGCCCTGTGCTGGACACAGCCAGTTCCTGATGGCTCCAGAGGATCCACTGCTCAGCCCCTCGCCTCAGCTGCTGCCATCTCTGGCAAAACATACTTTAAAAAGGGCAAATCCTGCCACACAGGTAAGGGAAGGGGCATGGGGGGAAAGGGTGAGGAAGATCAAGATCAGAGGAGGAGGGGAAAGAGGTGCTCTAGGTAAAAGCACTGATCTGCTGAAGCCCATGGACTGTCCATGGTGGAGCAGATAGCCACTGCTGCCCTCCTAGAGCCCACACGGGAGCAGATCTTCTCCTGAAGGACTGCAGCCCCCTGGGGAGAGCCCACACTGCCACAAGGAAGGAGCTGTGTCACTGGAGAAGGCTCTCAGAGACAGTGGATGAAATATTGTGAGGCTGCTTTGCTTGCCCTGCTAGATTTGGGGGAAACGTCAGGATTTGGTGAGACACTGGAACAGATTTCTAAGGAAAGTTGTGGATGTCCTGTCCCTGGAACTGTTCAAGGCCGGGCTGGATGTGGCTTGGAGCAAATCTGGTCTAGTGGAAGGTGTCCTTGCTCATGGCAGGGGGCTTGGAATGAGATACCTTGAAGGTCCCTTCCAAACCAACCTATCTAGGACTGCTCAGAGAAATCGTGTACTGACCATGGCCACCCCATGTCTCCCTGCACTGAGAGCAGAGGAGTCTGGAGTGCTGGACTGCAGGGGAGCACAGGAAATGGGACTGAAAAGGTGCTGGTTTACTGTTTGACTTGGTTTCTCACTACTCAAACCTTTAATTGGTAATACATTCATCTTCTCCATGGTGAGTTTGTTTTGCCCATGACAGTAATCAGCATCTCCCTGTTTTCACCATGATGCATGAGTCTTCTCATCTTATTTTCTACTCCTGTGTTGAGGAGGGTGAGAGTTTGGCCTTAGCCAAAGTTAACGCACCACAGACATATTTTTATGTTCTAAGAGCAGCTTAGAAATATGCTTGAAACATGAGAAGGAGAAGTATCACTGAAAGTAAGCCCATACATTCCCGTGCCAGAGGTGGCTTTTAAAGCTTTTGCTAAAGTTCTAGGTATGAACTGGGGCTCAGAAGTGGACTTCCTTAACTCTTCAGGCTGGAGGAGAAGATCAGCTTTTATAAAAAGAGACTGATTGCAGTCATGGGCATCATGGAATGTGAAGATATGAAAGAACTGTCACCATGCACCCTGCACAGAAGGACAACTCTGCTGGGTGAAGGAAGATGCAGCTGAGCCAGTAGGGAAGATCAGGGGCACCCACCCTTCAAAATTAAATTCCTAAAAAAGCAACAAACCACAGCAGGCAAGTGCACTCAGTTTACTTTTTACCTGTTCTATGTATTCAGTAAGGGAATGCTATTCCTTGAATGCTGCCTCATCTGAAATACTCATACTGAAAACTGTGGTGTCAAAAAATTACCTTCAATTCTAGTATGATACAAGGATACAACAATCATCTTTTCACTTTTAACAAGTGCTCCTTTTTTTTCCTGCCAAAAACATTTTCATGCTGTCTTTTTTCCTACTCAGCCAAGAGCAACAGTGATTTTGGCTCTACGCCAACACAATAATCAGCAATACCAAGAAACTTAATCACAATGGCAGCAATGTCAATAAAGCCCTGGAAGAAGCCAAAGGTTCTGTACAACCTTATTCAAAAGGAAATGTTTCCTAGGCTGAAGTGCTTCCCTTTAGCTCTACAGCATGGCACGAAACATGCTCTCACTCTATTCCAATAAACTTCTGCAGAACACAGCCACCTGGGCTTCTGAGGATGATCTTCCAGGACTGGAAAATCATTAAACATCAATATGAAACTAAAGCAGATTGGAATGGTGACCATGCAGGACCAGCAACTCTGGCACACCCTGACTTTTGAGTATAGTCAACAGAAAAGAGAAGGGGGGACAAAAAGGACTGAAGGAAAAATGACTTCTGGGTAGAATATTACTTGGCATTTCTTGACTCACAATCAAGTTTAAAAACAGGTTTCCTTGAGAGCAAAAACATGGGAAGCTAAATCTGAACAGGCTGTGGAAGTTTGATGGTATTCATCAATATAAGTTGCTACCCAAAGTGGTAAGAGGTACTTCTAATTGACATACAGCTGCCTTTCTACTTGGCTTTTGTGACATCATACAGCTGTGCTACTTATCCCAAGAGTTAGAAGACCTCACCTGGAGGCTATAAACCCACAAAATACTGAAACCCAAGAGACATTAAACTGAAGATGAAACTGATTGCCTTTACACTCACGTCCTGCACAGAAGAAATCTGGAGATTACTTTTGATTTGTTATGTAGTGGCTCCAATTTCCAGAGTCTGCTGCTCCACAAATAAAACAAGAAGAGGGAGAAGACAGGACTCGTAAAGATAATGTGATCAAGATGACATCAGTATCATTCTGAAATGTACACAATGGTTGTGTTTCTATGGCAAACATTTCTTTTATGTTCTCTGTATCTAAATGGTTTCTATTTTAGACATGAATAGACATTAACATACCACCACCAAGTGAATGTAATACAAAATAAATCAGCAGTAGTATGTCCTTACTATATAATTACAGAACAGATGAATTTGCATCTGTTCAGACAAGAACATTTGAATCTGTTGTTCAAAGATATTTTAGGAGAAAATCTGACAATGCTGATCTGATCAAAACAAAAAAAAGCTATTTCCTATGACAGATTCAAGAATGCCATTTGGTAACATTCCACCCTTTCTGTTAGAAGAAAAGGAACATTTTAAGATAGAATGACTATAAGATTTTTATCAGCTCTGCTCAATGCCACTGCTGGCTTTATTTGAGGGAGACTTTTGAGAAAGGGGTTCATGGGACAGATTATTTTTTGAGATTAGCGGACACTTAAAAATTTTATCCTAAAATTTTGATTTTGAGCAAATACCCTTTCCTCTCAAAGTAAAAAAAAGAGAAAGCATACATCATTTTTAATTAATTTGAACCTCATAAAAGAGACTGCTTTTTGCTAGTCATTAATAAGAGTCCATGGTACCAACTTCTTGGCACCTCCTCCATACATATCAGGTTAAAAATAATCCCCACCTCTCATGAATCACAACATTCATGGCATAGATGAGGCACCATGTAAGGAGCAATTCCTTTGGTAGCAGAGAAAGGTGCTGGAGCCCTGACCATAGGAGATTATGAGCACAGGTACAGCCAACAAGGCACAGCAGTTTGCCAATGAAGAAGGGACATATCTAATCTGAAAGTGATTAGGTACTCTGACTGTATAAGCAGGACTATTTGCATTCCCATGTTTTCAAACACTGCTAAAAGTCCATGTGAACAAGGCAGATGGAGTAAGAAATTCTGAAATTCCTGAATTTCTGCCTCTGAATCAAAGGGCATATAGGCACATCAAATAAATTGTATGAAAATATTTACTTCAGTCTTTCTGACTGCTAACAATTTAAACACACAAATTAATTTTTATAAGGTTTTGACATGGTTCCCAACATCCCCTCACATCTAACCCCACCCATTAGAGTTGTTGTCTTTTTTCAAAGCTGAATTTACTATTTTGTCCTTTTTGGATGGGTTTGTACATACAAAAGAAGTCCCTACAATTGACATGGGCAAGCCCATGAATGCAGACATTGTTACAGTTGTATAGACACACTCATGCAGAGACATCTTGGGCCTATGGACTTAGGAAAAGAAGCTGTATCAATTGAAGTCATATTTATAATGACAAAATTGCACTCAGTCTAAGGGTCACACTAACGATTGTGCTGAGTTAGCCCTTTGTGGTAGGATCAGAAGGGGGGTAGGGGAAGAAACACCTTTTACCAAAATAGTTAAAATGCTATAAAAAAAAAAAAGTCAGACTATGAAGCCCAGGCCTTATAAGGAAGTGTTTTTAAACATTTATTTCTTGAAACACAAGGTTTCAATCAACAGCCACCGGCGACTCTGGGGGCATGATCTTCCCCCTCAATGTTCTGCACAAAGGTCAGAGAGGTTTTCCCTCTCCCAATGAAGCTGCCTTCCTAACACTTCAGCCACAGAATAAACAGCTTCTAACCCAGCCTGCAAAACCCAGCATTGTTGTCTACAAAAAAGACAAACTCTTGCTAAGATATTTCATGCTCCTACTCTCTGCAGACTCTTTACAAATTAAAGGCCTGTAAAATCTTGAACCTTTATTAAGTCTGTCAGCAACAAGTAAGTTGAGAAGAACACCATATGTCAATGTAAGCAGCCTGGTGAGTGCCTACACTGTATTCCTCAGCTACACAACCAGCCTGAAGTGCTTCTTACACCTTGACATGGCAGTATATCCACCCTGTGTTAGCACAGACGTATAATGAACACTCATGCTTGGCACTAGCTGGGCTCGTGTCAAAAGTAAAATATTGTGAGGTTACAGGCAATGTGGAACATGTTCTAATGAAAGACAGAGGTTTAAAGAAAAAGTAAGAAAAACAAATGCTTTGCAGCATTTAAAGCAATGAAGGGAAAACACAAAGCAATGCCTTTAGGATGCATCTGAAATCCTCACTGGAATATTTCAAGGACCAATTGATACGGTCAAAAACGTTATTAAGTGCCACCAAAGGTCAGAACTAAAATGGAAGGGGTGTGTTCTGCACAAGCTCAGATGGTATTTTAAGAAAAGTTATTGTGCATTTGATAAACACTCTTGTTGGTGCCACTAGCACTGCTGGGCTGGGCTGCCTGGTGCCTGACAGAGCTGCCCTGCTGCAAACATCACTGTACGGATTCCTGCCGCATCCCCGGCGATAAGTTACCATAGTGCAACCCGGCCAGGAATGGAGACTCGTTCATTTTGCTTTAGATGGATTCTATTAAAACGTGAAAATCTTGGCAAGGACCGGGGTGAGACTTGCCCACTGTCTGGGTCCCTTTCCCACCAGCCAACAGGGCAGACTTTTTAGTTCATTATCACCTCATCAGTGCTCCTGTCAGCTGCCAGCAGTGAGAACTGGACTAAGCCACTCACTAATTCCTGGCCCTCCTGCCTCCACTGAAGCAGCAGTAAATCCAGAACAGATGGATGCTCTTTAACCCTCTCAATCCAGACACTTACTTTAATCAGTCTAATCAACCCATCCAACTGAGAATGAGGAATGAGTGACAGATGCAAAATGATGGTGGCATGGAACCATTGCAGCGCAGATCCTCAGCAGCAAATCTTGAACACGGCTGGTAAGGGAGGCAGCTGGCCAAAGGCAGGAGGCCTCTCAGGTCAGGAGCAGGACAAACCTTCTATCAAGAGGGAAAGCTGAAAAGGGATGGATTATAAAGGAGGGCAAGTTTATTACACAGAGATCTCAGTCCATTACCTAAGCTATGAATGAAGACCAGAAGGCGAGGGGTGGCTTTTGGTTTTGCAACTGAAGCTGCAGTTCAGGCCACTCTAGCAGCTTGCTGTCAGTCATCTCCTTCCCATGACAAGAGACATAAGTTTCAAACCTTGCCTTGTGCTGCCTGAGAGTTATGGAATGCCACTTCAGTGCACAGAGCCAGCAGAAAACTAACTTCAGAAAAATGTGGACATTTTATTGCTATGTTAGTGCCCTAAACTAGCGCAGTGCAGTTCTGTGAGTTGCAGACACAGTGCAAAGGAGGACCTGGGAGAGGGGAGCAGGAGCACATGGGTCTGCAGCTCAGCCTGCCCTGCAGTCAGACCACAGCTCCTCATGTTCCCAAAAATGTATGTTCAGTCTTGGCCTGCAGACTGCAGAGCACAGCTTCATTCAGGCAACAGGGCAGAACCAGAAATTGCATGTGAAGTTTAAAATGCTTCTTAAAGGCGATTTCACTGTATTGTAACATCAAGAGGAACTCTTCTGTTTATTTTCATACTCAAATATTTCAACACGACCTAAAACAAGTGTGGAGAATGTGCCTAAGAGTAATATTCAGAAAGAATGAATCTTTTTTTTAAGATTCTCTGTATGATTTTATATTCTCTGGCCTGCTACAGAAGACACAAATGAAAAAAACCCCAGCATTACAATTACAGTGCTCTGACTTCTCAAACAGTTTTATACACTTAAAGACTTCAAGAAAACCTTCACTAAGTTATGAAAAAAAGCAAGAAAAAACAGTTGCATAATCATTTTAGAGTTTGGAAACCAAAATGGGTCTTGGCTAAGGTAAAATTACACACCTAGAAGTTATGAATGTCATTCAGAAGAACCACTTTCAGCCTTACCATTCTGTAGCACCTTATGTATAAAAAAGGAAAGCCACACAGGAACAAACTCAAAGCATAGTAACAAAATGATAGCATATCTGCAAACCCAAAGTCTAGGCCTGGAAAAAATCCCCAAGTACTAGCTCTGAATACAGAACAGCACATGGCATGAATTATTAGGAGCATAAATGCAGCTTCATTGTCCTTCTCCTAATCAGGCGATTTTAACCTCTGAAGTTGTGTGAGTGCAGCCTCTCTCTGCTGTGCCTCTCCTACATGTACATGAAATTTAAGAAGAGAAATGAAAGAGCCAATTAGCCTCTTGCCCTGTATCATGTAAACAATGACTCCTGTTTAACCCAGGGCCTAACTGAAACCAGTTTCCTGAAACCAGGCACAATACGAAAAATAAAGCGTTAAAAAAAATAGATTTGTTTTATCACTTTTACAAACAGGCTTGATTGAACCATTTAAAAAACATCTTGCTCTTGGATCTTTCACAAGAAAAGTGTGTCCTTCTCTCAGCAATTTTTTTCCATTATAAGCCATACACACAAATTTTAAGCTGAATCTCTGCAAGATTTTGTATTTACTTCTATAATTGACAACTTCAGAAGTTATGAATGAGGAATATATGGCATCCCAATTATTAACCAACACAATGCATTAGTCACAACTGGCTTTCCATGTACCATTTTGTTAAAGTGTTTAATTCTGCTCTTTAGCTAACACAGAGCAACTCTTGCAGGATTAGTATAGAAGATAAGATCAGCCAGCCATGTGGAAGAGAAAGACTTTTGGCCAATGAAATCAGAAGTCCCACACAACTTTAAGGACCTCTGGAAAGCTTAGTAACTATAGAAAAATACATTCACAGCTAGCTTTAACTTAAGGATGATTACTGTAATAATCAAAAAGACAAAAACATAGCTGAGTTTAGTGCAACTGTGAAACAGACTGGGAAAATATTTGTGCATGTGGCTCTCACAATTCTGTGAATTTTCAGTGAAAAGATAATCAAGGACAGAAAAATTATCTAGCAAAACTAGGAAAAAACGTCAGAATGACATTGAGAATCTACTGTTCTTAAATAATAATTACTAAAATTGCACAAGAAAATAATATTGATGTAGGTTTGGCTTTTTTTTCAAGTACATATTCAGCCAGGCAATGAGCTATCAAATATACTGTAGCACCCTCAAAGGAGACAGTGACAGTCAGCTTCTAGCAGTGTTTTAGGAATAAAATATTCTTCCATAATATGAAGAAGAAACAGCTCATTAAAAGACCCTTTCAGCCTCAGTGATGGTGACTACCCCAGGGTGCAGAAGTGGCTCAACTGTGTTTTGGGACCAATCATTCCAAAGTTTATAGGCAAGCCCATGATCCAAAGTCATGAAACAATGACTCCTAATCGCAGGGAGCCTGGGAAGCACTGTGCTCCTGCATGAGGAGCAAAGGGCCTTGCCTCAGAATGTGACCTTGAAGTGGGGCTCCAGGAGATGACACAAGTTCTAATGAAGCTGTGAGGTCTTGCAGCACAGAGTCTGCTTGCACACTTGATTTCTTGATCAAGAAATCATCTTGAAGTGATGGTGAATGTCCTGTGAGTGCTGAGAAGCTGCCAGAGCAGACTGCAGTCTTGTCTCTCTAAGGGATGCTGACAGGAACTGTGATGTTTCCATTTTTCTTGGTGCCTGCCTTGGGATTGCACTACCCAATTAATGTATTCAGTATCACATGAGCTGCCTGCCCTAGGGCATGAAAGACATGAGGCCAACAAAATATCAGGAAGATCCAAGCCTTTGTGAACAGGCACCTGGAAGTCCAGTGGCACAATCCAGTGCACCAGGAACAGCAGCAGGCTCCTAAGCTCAGAGAGCAGAATGATGCTTTCCTCAGAACCAACAAACCAGGGATCAACAGGTGCCTCAAAGCTGGCCATGAGCTCCTTTCTTAAGCAACATACATCTTGTGTGTAGAATGGTGGAAGTTTTAAAAAACATTTTTTGGGGTCCAATGGGAATTAGAGACCATCACAGGTAGGCAGAGAACAGGGCTCAACCAAAGAAAAGGAAGTGGAGACTTGAGAAACTGAGAAGATAGGAAAGAACATCACTGTATATGTCCTGGTCTCTGTCCTATTCAAAACAATTTTCTACCATGAACAAGAAAAGTAATATTAATACTGCCCTTTAAACAACACTTGAATAACAACCCTTTGTTAATTCACAACAGCAAATGAAATCTTATTTTGGGAGTGCAAGATACAGTTTAATTACTTGAGTGTGGTCTGAAAGCCACTCTACTACAAGCAGTTTATATGATTTATTCATGCCATTTGGATTTTTCTGTGTTGAGTTTCCCTTATTCCTAAATAAGATAAACACGTTTTGGTTTTTTTTTAACAAAGGCTTATTTCAGGAGTTAACGTGGACTTTGCAATAGCTTTTACATTCCCAGATGGAAAGTGCTATATCTTTTCAAGTACCGTAGTAAGAACTGAGGGCCACAGGGTAAACTGAAATTATAGAAGGCTGCACAATTTAAAAAAAAAAAGTCTACTCCTAGAATGTGGAGACAAGTTCTTGTAACCCATTTTGATCAGCAAAGTCATCTTGTTCACTAAGGGTGTAGGTGTGTATTTCCAAGTCCCAGCAGACTGTCACCAACCTTAGCTGAAGTGCTGGGAAGTTAGGTAATGAAATACTTCCACTAGCCTATCCTAACTCTTACCTCAAATCAAAACACATAGTTAAGACATAAACTAGAAAAATGGGCAGTGCATGAATTCCAAAGAGGAACAAGAGCTTTTTATTTTTTTTTTTGTGCATTTCTACAGTTAGTATTTTTAAAAGGTTTTTTCTAAGACTTGCAGGTTTTCCTTGGGAATAGAGAACCTGAAGGTAGATTTTGTCCTTTACTATGCATGTTCCAGACCAGCCATATCAGTGCACAGGATGGGAATGAAAGTTTAACTGAAAATCTGTGACTGTTGGTCACCAGGAGTGAAATTTTCCGTCTTTATCAAGCAGGCATTTCATGATGATGGGCCGCTGATTTATGTACAATTGCTTCCAAAGACTTGGCAGTGGGAACGGAGCAAAGCAGTTCTGAAGAGCTGAGGGTTTTATTCCATGGATCAGACTACAACTTGACAGCTCTTAAAAAGTATTCCTACCTTGAAAATACATTTTCATTAAATCATTCATCTGCTAAGAAACTTATAGAGCTTATCAGAGTCTACAGAAAATGAACTATACTTATTTATAAAATAAAAATTACCCATACACTAGGCAAGTCAAACAAAACATAGTTGCAGCTGTGGGAGTGTCTGCATCATGAAAAGGTGTAACCACAGCTGGACTAAGGCAGGTGTACTCTAAAAGTATTAGGCATAACTTACTACACCACTTACATACTAATACCACATTGCTAATCTGAGAGTTAGTAAAAAGAAAATGAAAGTAGAATAGTGATCTGTTAAAAGACAGTGCATCTCCCACAGATGGGAATAAAGGTTTTTTGCAATTTGTAGCACTGAGATGAAAACCATGTAGCTGCCCAAAGCTATTTCTGTCCCTCTAAACTAAATTTCATTAGAAGTCTACTAGTTCTGTTTCAGGACCAGGTAACTGAAGATGAAGTTCTTATACTTAGCTGTATTTAAGCTGCACTGAGATTGTATTTGCCCATCCAACAGAACAAGAAATTCAGTATCTGTATAAAAACAATGAGGATGTATCCATGCATGTCTTGAAGTAACACAGAGCACCCTGTCTCCCCAAACCAAGGGCACAGAACATATCAAGAGAGATCTTGTCAGCAGGGTGCCACCCCATTCCTCAGACAGGGAGTGCTATTCCCATGCTCTGTATTGCAAAGGAGGCAGGAGCTCCAGCAGCTGGGTTCCCTTCCTGCAGGGAAGCCTCACTGGGACATTGCTCCAAGGGGCTGTGCCTGACCCCAGATCACTGCTCCACAGCCCACAGGCTTCTTCTGTTTGGGCCAAGTGCCACACTGACACCCTCTGCAGCTCAGCACAAACACCTTTCCCATTCTCCAACACTTCACTTGCATTTCTGCATAAGTGCTGGTTTCTCTTGGCTCCAAAAGACAGCCTCACCTGCAGGGTTTCATTTTTCTGTTCAACACCTTGCTGTTGATTTTCCCTTACTGCACAAAAGAATTTGCTCCAGCGCCTCTTTCACAACTGTTTCTTTGTAGTAAATGAAAGCCTTAATAATTGCATTTTGATTTTAGAGTTGATTCATTTTGACTTTGTTTAATTTGTGGCCTTTGCTGAGATCTTTGGGGCTGAGAATTAGAGAGCACACTGTACCACTGTACTTCGGACATAGGGAGTTTGCCAATTTATTTCTTGCCTCATTTGTCACAAAACCTATGAAACTGCAGTCCAAAGTCAGCTTCATATTTTTAAAGGCAAGGCAAAAATGTATTTGTTTTTCTTCTAAATTAACATCTCCTGGCTAAATTAATCTAGTTTTTCAAAGTCAAAACCAGAGCCCTCACTAACAATGAGACTCTAGTAAGCAAGATAAATCCAAAGATCAGCTCAGCAAAACAGAACAGATCGATTCTCTCCAACTGCAGCACTGAAGTGGCAAGAAATGCTCAACTTTAGGTACAGACATATAAAACAAAAAATGAGGATGTAGAAAAGAGCTGTATGAGAACATCTTATAAATACATGAAGAACTATTTATCTTACATGCACAACATTTCCCATGAAACATTTGTGTCTCAAACTATTAAGACATCAAAAAAAATCAAATCAAAGGTTCTAATTCCTGACATCACTGAAGTTCTGTGGCCATGGGTCAACAACATTCTGAACTTCATGTTTTGCTTTTCAGTCAACTCCTTTGAGAAACAGCAATGGCATTTCTCCATTTTTATTAAAAGAAGATGACTTTGAAATGTAAATTCCTTCAATGAAAAGAACTAAACTGAAAAGTACTATTATTTATAGTTGCATTATTAGTATTTTTGATGGAAGTGTGGCTAGATGAGATAAAGGCTTTTTCCAAACACAAGAAGATATGCCTGGCATTCTTTATAACCCTTCCAGATTTCCTGCCTAATGAGGGTTTGAAAGGCAGCAAAAGTTTTGCAGCTACCTTGAAATAATGAAGTGAATTATTTTTATTCCTTCCCATAAAAAGAAGAAGTTTCCTTTGCATGGAGAATACTCAACATGAATTACCTACAGAAGCAAAGTTTGTATTTAGAAATTGAATCTGCAAGCCAAAGATAGTATTAACAGACAGAACTGAGCCCACGACATGAGGAACAAGCTCAGGCACATTTTTACAGGACACATTTTTCATTCTTACAGACATTCAGTAAGGAAAGTGTAAGACTTGTGCTGGAGAATCCCAAAAACTGCAAGGTAACACAGTCTCCATCCTGAGCTTCACCTGAAGTACCCTCAAAGCACATGCAGCTGTATTTAAGCTAGTTGTGATATCCTGATGTAAAAACCTTTCTGAAACCCCTCTTCACTGAGATCAATTTGAATGCTCATCTTGTTCCCCAAACCACCTGAACCCCCACCATGGCATTTGGGCAATACACACCCTTTGACTTTGGCTTTGGCTTGTCAGCCACTTCATTATGGAAAACTGGAACAGCAGGAGGCTTGAGAGAGATGTCTAAGGATATGATGTAACAGAAGTTTGCATTGCAACAGTAAATTCCTGTTTATTCTTTTCCAGCTACCCACTCACTCACTTCATAGTGGTTTAATAAGGAATACAATCCCTACCTCTTGATGAGACAGTTCTGTGAGATGGTGACACAAATCCTCCTGAGATCAAAACTGCTGTATTACCAAAACTATGACGTGGAATATGGGGACACCTGGTTAATTTGCCATAATTTAGTCTCAACAAGTTAATTCCTCTGCTATTCAGCACTTCACTATTTTCTAAACATTTATATATATATATATATCTTTGACCATCTACTCCAATCTTTTTCTGATGAAATCCCTCACTGCTCAAAGCAACTTGCAGTTGTCATCTTTTCACCTAAAATCTTAATTCACGAAATTAAACTAAATGATCAAACTAGTTGATGGCATAGCAAATTCAAACTATACCATTTAGTTTAACCTCATATGCAAAGCTTGATTCGTAGGTTACATAGTGGAAATAAACTAGTGTGATCCTGTAGTTTTCAATTCCACATGAATTTTTAAGCTGAAAAAGAGCTATAGGTCTAGAGAAAGCTACAGCCGTATCTATTTATTGCTTGAAGCAGGCCTGAAAAAGGGGCTTAGGCAGCCAAATACAGCATTGTGTCAAATGATTTTTCAGAAATCCCCAAAATTCCTATATGCACTAGCTCCTACTACAGGAAGATAGCCCACTTCATCCTGCAATCCGCAGAAAACTATTATGAAACTACTGAATTTGGGAGAACTGACTTAATAGCAGTGACAGCATCATATCTCAAAGAAAGACACTTTCATATTGCTTAGTGCCATCTTTTAGGATTTCTAAATGAACCATCCTGGTCAATTTTCATGTTTTTGACTGCAGCTAAGTGGAATCACTTTCACTGCACACAAGGTATCACCAGACAAACCCAAACCAGCAATTCCCAAATCCTATTTTTATGGAGCTTTCTCAGAAATTCCACAGACCTGCAGATGAGGCTTCTTAGTTTGCCTAAAATCAAATCAAAAGTATTGTTGGGGAAAGGAAGAAAACAAAAGAGACATCATGGATATTCCCATGCAGTATAAAGACAAAGACTGTATGTACTGCCAACAACTTGACTCAGTTCTCCAATTTTTCTTACTCAACTCCCACTTGTTGTCCTCCAGGATTGCAAGCAATTACTTGCTTTAGAGGTTATTTCTGCAATTAAAGCAAACTGACCTCACTTTTAAAAAAAAAAAAAAAAAAGAATTTTTGTTCCACTCCAGAAAACAGACTGGAGTTAGACTTTGCCTTACCTACACCCTGCAAAGCTCCACTGTTATTTTAAACCCAATAAAAGAGCAACTTGCACATGCACAGTGACCATGTGAGCACATCCATCCTTTGAGAGTTGCCTCCTTGTACTCTGAATTATGTTGACGATGTCCGGATGGGATTTACAATTGCTCAAAGCTACTATTGTTCACACTACATTAAATCTACAATATATGCAACGAGATACCATAATATTTTCAGTTGGAACTTCTATTAACCCACAACTTGACTGTATTTAATGAAATATGTAGTGCTCACAGAGTTGATTTATATGCATTACTATTTACAGTTCACGTTTATAAAAGAGGAAAAAGCACCCTAAGGAACTCATGGTTCTTTTGACTTTAACAGAAAGTAAAAAGTGCCTGATTTGGTTTAGCTCAGTAACACCCCTGGAAGCTCCAGAATCTTACAGCTGGATTAGGGATGGCGACAAGGAATCACTGATGCAGCTGAAACAGCCAGCATAGGAAACCTACTTTTGCTATCAAGCCTGAGCCAAAACACTCCTGCACATTTTAAAACAAAAATCACAGTCATATTTATGCTTCTTGCGTACAGAATTATACACAAACAATCTCTTTGCATGCAGAAAACTTGAAAATGTACTTTGATCAAGTGTTGTTCTAGAACTAAGTGATGTGGAGGATTCATTCTTCCAAGGGAAAATTACACAGATGCCCTCGAAGAGATAAACTTTCACTTCTGACAGAACTTTGGAGTGTATTTAATAACACAAAATAAAGGCATACAGAATCAGTTAGCAGAAGGCAGTATATTGGTGCCCTTAGAGCTATCTTACAAGCAATCTGTTCTGTATATTAGTCAGCATAAAACTATCACTCTTCCTATTCCTCTACCAATTTAACACTTGGTTACCTACGAAAAAACAATTCTTTTCCTTTGAGATAACATGATGTGCATACAGGTTATGATAAAACCAAGCTTTTACCAAAGCAATGCCCTCTGGGCAGTGAAGAACATGGAATTTTCTTGTGCTGCACCTGTTCCCTAAGACACTTTGCAATAATGACTGACAAAACTGAGAAAGGCATTCATTCTCTAGAGTCAGGATTGTGTAAGCCTATAAAAATTCATACATTTTAGTACTTCAAGTATATATATGCCAAGATCTCTACTGATGAGATTTTCAGAGCAATTTCTACAATATCTAATAGAAAACAAAAGCATGATGAAACCTCTATGTTTTTAACACTGAGGCTACATGCTAAATTTTTCACATTCTCATTTTAAAGAGGTTTAATTTTCTTATGCTGTCTAGAAAACTATGACACTGAAGGGATCACTTACACTAAACCCAGTCCCTGGAAAAATATATCCAGAAAAATAATCTTCCAGGGAAAGGCACAGGAACAAGAGCATAGTGTAACTAAATTCTCCAGAAGTTAATGACTGGACCTTTTTCCCCCAACTCCTCCCTACAACATCAATAGCCTTGGAAATTACTGAGTGGAGCAAAATGCTTTAACACCACCTGGTGTAGTTTTCAGCAGTTGGTTTTGCTTCCAGGCCTGTCATGGCTCATTAAGATAGTACAGTACTTTCTGTCTGCAAGATTGTTCTCAGGGACCTTAGAATTCAAGATAAAATGAGATACAGAGGTTTTATCACCAGACAGAACAGGACTGTGACATATCGTGCCAAGGTTTTATATCCAAAAAACTACAGAAGGAAAAGATTTTCAAGGCAGGTTCAGAGTTAACAACAAACCAGTTAGAAAGCTAAGTATAACTTCCCAGCACTTGAAGAAACAGAGCAGACCACAACAATCTCATTCTGTGTGTACTCATAAGGAGCATTTTGTCTATATAGGCTTTGCTAAAGGTTCATGCCTTTTCTTTGCAGTTTTATCACTCTGTGACACTTGGAGATTCAATATTCACAGGTGAAACATTTGATCAACCAGTTTAGTAGTGCTGCCCAAAAATGGGCTAAAATCTTCTGCTTGCTTCCATGATCCAGGCCAGCTAGAGTGAGTTGCCCTGGGAACAGTGTGGCAGGCTGTCCAGGGCTGCCAGACCACTCGTGTCTCAGAGTGCTCAGCAGGCTGGGGGCAATGCAGGAGGACAGGAAGGGTAACAGGACTCATTCCTTAACTGCCAGGAGAAAAGCAAGGGCAAGTCTTCTGCCGAGTCTTCACATGAATTAAAAAAATAGTAGCAAAAGCCACCAAATTTTCAGGTAACCATGATATTTCAATAATCTTTAGCCTCAAAGGACACAGAATATAGCTGCATGCTGTATTTCAGCTCTCCTGTTGGATTCTGTACCATTCACTTGGAGATCAACAGCAGTTCCAAGGTCAGTCCATTCCAAATTATTTAAACATGAGGTCTGTATTGCTTAGTAATTAGAAACAGATTATTTTTCATATCCCAGATTATTTCAACTGAAGTAGTTACAATTTAATGGGGGGACAATATAGAATTAAACATACATGATCAAATATTTATGCTTGAAAAGGACAAACAAAACTGAAAAGGACAGAACAATGGTAACAGGACACTAGCATGTTAGTTTTCACTGTGTGCCCTGAAAAGGACATTTTAAAAAGAAAATTCCAAACCTAAATAAGGAAAAGGGGACTGACACGGATTCACTTGTTCAGCTTTGCCCCAGATAACGAATCCCACAGACACAGAGTGCCCCCTGTGGGACTTCAGCTTACTGAAGTGCAAATGATGTAATCACAGGAGAAGTTTAGGTAGCAGTGCTGCCATCATGGGATAGTGTGACACACCAAGGGACCCCCAGACCCTGTAAGCCCGGCTCAAGATGATGCAGAGCCTGTGCTGGGCCTAGAAAGCCACACCTTGGTGGTAGGAGGCTAAGGTGCTGCTGCTTTGCTGCGCTGACAGCAAGCACAAAGCATTTCACACTACTGAGCTGCTCATCTGCTCTGCAGGACTGTTCTTAATCCATAGGCATAAACCAGAACTTCTTTAAAGACCAGGAAATTCCTTAATTCCCAGGAAGACAGGTGCAGATGAGCTGACAAGCCATTGTTGGATGGACATCGATGCTTTTGTTTTTTTAGTTCTGTTCACCATGGGTGCACACAGCCTAAAGTATTTTTAGTTTGGTAAACTGTTTGCAGGGCTTGAAATTACTTCACACCTCATTTTGGATCAACTGATTTTACTTTTCTGGCAAATAAACTGTATAGATTAATCAGTTTCTTTTGGATTACTTTCAACTTCAGCTTCATACTACTCATACCTCCAGAAAATGCTGCTTTATTGCTGGGAAGATGAACTTTTCAGAAGACAACCAATCTCAGCTTCCACTGAGTTCATTTTCAGTTTTGAGTGTTGACCTCTGTATTTTTCTTATCTGAGAGCCAGAAAATGAAGATGTGGACTTCTCCAGCTACCAGATATTTTTAAGTCATGCCATGCAGGAAAACTGCAGCAGAGGTATGGGTGAGCAGTCTTCCTGCCTAGCCCTGCCCAGGCTGGCATCTCATTTCTATGAGCAGCCCTCCTGTAGCTCCCAGCAGGCCTCCCAGCTCTGAGGTGAAGAAAGGAAGGCATACATAAACAGCCTCACTAAGTTACACAGGCCTGGCTCATTCCTGATCACCATCTACACTCTGTACCAAAGAAACAGTATCTGTGGGATGAATTCATCTCATTAGAGACTACTGTGATAAATACTCAAAAGACTACTCATGTACAGTCAGGCAAGAAATCAAAAGATGTTTTCTGACAACTTGATTTTGAAACATAAATTATTTTCTGTAGTAATAATTAATTCATCTGCAATATCCTTGATTATTTTTCAAGAAACAAGAGGATAGTAAATTATTCTCAGACAAGTAATAATCCTTCTGTTGTGAGCCAGCAGGATGAAAGATTCAACTCTGAAGTGCCAACTACATTATGTAAGTCTGCATACCTTGAATTATAGGGCTAGCAGCAATTGCAATTAGCAGGAGAAGGCATCATTCAGGACAGGGCTATTGGATAGTTTTCCAGGGCTGAAAGAACAGCTTGAGAAATGCCCCAACTGGGACTTTTCAATCCTGGAGCACATGACTAGGAAGACCCTTCTGACCATAACAAAAGGCCTGTCTGGTAAAAAAGCCATGCAGACACAGTGTCTGTTCCCCTTCCCTGTAAGTGCAGTCTTTGCTGCTACAGATTTGGCAATTGCATGAGCTCGGCCTCAGATTAGACTGTTTGTGCTTGGTTATTTTCACACACTGCCAAAATTTGCTGACAACACCAGGAAAAAAAAAAAGGAAAGTAAAACTGGTGATTTTCAACAGTTTATAACTCAGCTCAGCCTAAGCAGGTTTTTATGGGACAAAGAACAGAGATTTCTCTGTAGACAGCACTTTATTCCTGCCTAATTTAAAAGATTTGCTGTGAATGATGGAAACATTAGAACTTCTTACAGAAAACATAACAAAACAAAAATCCTAGCAGTTCACTAGTATTTCTCTACAGTAGATCAGGTTTGGTGATATAAATAGAGACCATTATCTGCCTCTCTCATAATTATTCACAATAAAGTTTTTTTAAAGAAAATGAAAATATTAGACTTAAAGGAAGAGGGCTAAAAAATACATAGTATTTCTTCAAGGAGTGAAATTTCTTACTTGGAATAATTCACACTTGAGCTATTCTAGTGCCACACTATTCCCTAAGGAGTGTGAAATGATCTTCTCAGGGTTACAGAGTCAGTAGTAAACACAAGTTCTACT
Organism: Anthoscopus minutus; assembly: GCA_013399455.1. Taxonomy (NCBI): domain Eukaryota; kingdom Metazoa; phylum Chordata; class Aves; order Passeriformes; family Paridae; genus Anthoscopus; species Anthoscopus minutus. The sequence continues at coordinate 12,734 of VWYI01016767.1, read as the reverse complement.
CTAAGAAACAGTATTTTAAACATGTATTTTCACTAGCATTATATCTAACAACTTCCTACTGAAACCCAGAGGTGACTTTCTGGGGTCCCCTTGTTGCTTTAGCACTTTCTTTCACTCCTTATCTAGAATCTCTTAAAGCAGCATTTCCCAAGCTATTTTTCTTGTCTGCTCCCTAGCCCCACTAGCTGGCTGCAGGGCCTAGGTTGTTAAATCTACACCTTGATCAAATCTCAAATTTAATCAGTGTTGGTTTTGAGCACCTCAACCTTGTCCCACTGAAGCATGCCCTAAAACTTAGGAAACAATACTGCTTCACCATCCCTCTGAACACCATCTGTACAACAGCCATTTTTCTCTGTAAGAACTGCAAAAGCAGCTAATTGCTTCACAAAACTTACCACTCATTCAGTTACTGTTACTTTTCAGCTGAAATAGTAGTAAATACTTTAACAACACGAGAAATTCTTTTCAAAGGTAGAAAAAAAAAAGTGTTTTTCATAGAAGACACAGGCTGGGAAAGCAGAGCAGTTGCTGTATATAAAATAAGATATTTAACTGACTGGGAGTCCTCAATAGAGACTTGTTTGCAAAGGAGCCTCATGGTGAGGGTGAGTTTTTGAAGTCTGGACGCCTTTGGCAGCTCTGTAGAACTTTAGGACAGACCAGCTATGACTAAAACACACTCAGCTAGTTAACTATACAAATGTAATGTTTTTTCCATCGTTCTCTCCATGTGCTGACAGCATTACCATTCTCTCCAGTGCTCTTCTTCCTCCTGAGGTACAATGGATCTACCAGTTTATGCAGTCCCTGATACCACATTTCAGTACAAAAACTTTCCAACAATAACTTACACAGCTAAGAGAGGTCATCATTTAGAAGTGAGTAGTTATATTAAAGGATCTACACAATTCCAAGTACATTTCAGGATATACAGTACACTGCGTGTAGATTTTAATGAGAAGGTTTGGCAGAGCAGTTTGGCAAAAGAAAGCACTGTCAAGTGATTGGACATGGGATACATCTCCAGTTGCTTTGGATTCCCACATCACCTAAAGAGCTATTCTTCCCATCCCCCCATACAGCAACTCTCAAGGCAGTCAAATTTATAGCTCAATAAATTTTTTTATTAAAAATAAAAAGTGTGGCTTTTAAGTACTGCAGTCTTCCAACATCCTTATGCCAGGTCTAGATCAAACTGTTGTAGCTGAATATGAAGCTGGGGAAGCTTGGCCCACTTTATACAGCACTTCTAAGTTAAAGTTTCAAGATCTAAGCCACCTCTTTCCATTTTGTAACAGCTGTTTTTCTATCCTTTCATTAAGAAAAAAAAAGGAAAGGAAAGAGACCAGTGCAGAATAGTTAAATAAATAAATAATGGCTCACAAAACCACAGTGGAGGAACCACTGCTAGTCTTGCCAATAAAAATGTTCCTTCTCTTCAGGGCTGGCTAAACAACTGAAAGTGTTTCTAATGAACTGCTGGCAGCACTATCCATCATTGCACTAAATGGATTCATGTCTCCCTAAACTAAGGATAACTATTTATCTGTAATGCACAGTCAGAAATTAGGAAGTATTTAAGCCTGAGAAGTCTAATCCCTCTCTTCTCCCCAGCTCCTCAAAGCTTAGTTTTAGCCAGGCTTCCTTGTGTAAGGATGATTAGAAAAGTCTGACTGTTAAGAGAATTTCAAACTGCTCCAGTGCTAATGAATCATTTGCATAAGTTTGAAAAATACTTGAGCAGACAAGACATCTGCAGTCTGATTTTAGCTTTACAAACACCTGACATTATGTTTATCTTTTCCATCTTTTTGTTGTCCTTTGCTACACTGACTTGTCACCTTACCTTGAAGTAGTTATAGGCTGCTCAAAGCAAGATGGCACATTCATTAGACATAGAATAATTGAGTCCTGATGGCTGTTTAGGATCTTTGAAGATGCTGCTGTGCAAATAACAAAAGCCTACTGTAAACAACCAAAAGGAAGAAATGTTTTTGAGCTCTAGAGGAAGTGTGAAGTGATGTCAGCAATCCCTGATCAGAAGTCACCTCTGAAGGCTCGACTGATTACAGATAACTGCTATCTGCAGAGACATATCCATGCAGGAGCTCTCTTTAGAACAACAAGGATCAGAAAGGAATGCAGAGACATCAATAAAACATGCCAACAAATAAAAGAAGACACTTACTTCATTTCTAGGACCTCCTCCAAATGTTTCCTTCTTTCAGCTCGTAGGTTGGTCAAGTGGGTTTCCTTCTCAGCCAAAGACTGTTGTGTAGAGGATAATTTTGCTTTCATTGACTCCAGCTCCTGTTTGACCTTCTCCATAGCCATCATCAGCTCTTCTACCTAAAACATTTTTGGAGATGACAGGAGGAGAGAAAAATTATGCAGTGTGACCAGCTGGAACTTGCTAAATGTCACAATTAAACTGGAGCACAAAGGTTACCAGGCCATGGATGTCTCTCAGCACTGCTGCAGGCACCATCCAGTGCTGTGGACAGGATGTCTACACTTGACCAAAGCAGCAGCACAGCTCGGCAGTTAGCTTAGTTTGGTCACTGCAGCATAACCATTACAATACAAACCTTCACCTCTTCTTTATTTCTGTTTTGGAGAATGTACCTCAGGGAGAAGAGGCTGCCCTGTGCATGTTAACACTGGCCCACAGAAATGCAAGGTATTAACTGAAACACACTGATAATACACCAAAAGGATAAAAAACTTTCACTGTAAATGATTCCTGAAGAGAAACTAAATGTGCACTTTAGGAACAAAGGTAACATTTCTGAAGCAGGGAGAGGAATGGATTCCCATAAAAATGTGAAGCTACTTCCCTCAAATTACCATTTAAACAAGGCTTTTAGGCACATGTTGGGATTTAGCAACATAAGACATGCAAAGAGCTGCTGATGGCAGAGAAGTACAGCAGAACAATGCTCTTATCTTCACCAAACTGGAAAGATTCAGAATCAACATGATTATAAATTTTGCCACATATTTTACACAAATGAAGAGTCATTTTATTTTGCACTCAGAGCAGGTTCTGCCCCAGGTAAAATTTATCACTAATTAACATGCAAAATCACACTACATGCCTAAATCTAGCTACATATAGCATTCAAAAACTTCTGAATGTGCTTTAATAATTTTATAATAACGCTTAATGGCACACATTACTTTCACTGACTTCTTCCTTGTAGGTTTTCTCTTCCCATCATAACCAAGTGTTCATAAGCAATTTTACAAGTGTGTTTTCAATGGGAGAAACTCAGATGCTATTGCTGCACAAATCAAGTATTTGTATAAATTTAGCATGCAAACACAGCACTACATTGCCTATATATCCCTCCATAACAGTCAACTTGTGATCCATCCTGGAAGTGAATTACTGAATTTACAACAAGCTCAATTTCTATTTACATGTTTTTACAAGGAGAGTTGAGTATGTCATTTGCTATATAGGTGCTGCAGGAGGAAGTAACATGCTTTAATAAAACCTCCACTCCAAAGGCAGAACTAATGACTCAGGACAAATGTGGATAATAAGACTGGTTTTAATCCTCAATCAGTGATAGAGCAAGAAACATTGCAACTGAGAATTAGGAGATTTATAAAAATCTAGCACAGACATGGTGCAGTGTTTACTGCAGACAGACTGCCTTTCTACTTCCATTCAAATGCAGCTGCCAAAAGGTGGTATTCTTATGCTTTGCAAGCTAAATTAAAAAATTAAAATATGCAATTATCATAAACTATTCAAAATGTACAGCCAAGAATTCCTCTAGTAATCAACAGACCAAAGGAGAACCTCAGTGACAAGCAGTCCAAATTGACAAGTATGGATATAATAAACAAACTTTTCTTGTTTTATTAGTGTTTAGTATGCAAAACAAAATCAGAAAATCTGCCAATTTTTAAAACTAAAAAAACTCCATAAAATGAAATAGAGAAAATGCATCAGGAAAGAATGCAAAGAAGAACTGCAGAAATAATGAACAGCAAAAATACTACCAGGATGGAAACTGATTCTTAGAAAAATGGTGGGGTAATTAAGGTGCACTTGTGCATCAGTTGCTAGGGCATCAGCTTCTGCTTCCTGTGGGTGGATCAGGAATACCTACACAGATATTTTCCTTTCACCTGAAAAGAGGCACACCAGCTATAAACCCCTGGGCTTGCACAGAAACCGCCTCAAATCAACAAGCCCCCAGCCAACTGCAACAGACAAAAGGGCCTGTGTCAATCTGTGAGCTGCCAAGATAAAACACCCTCTGCAGCAACATCTTCTCCATAACCAGGTTTGCAATATTTCTGACAGGCTCCCTCCCACTGCCAGCCTGTGATGCTAACACTGCTTTGTCTGATGTAGATCTGTAGCCTGACAACTCAGAGCTGTTTGGAAAGCGTGAAGAGACTGGAGCTGATATCTGGGCCAAGGCTCCTAGGGAGAGGTGGCAAGGGCCAAGTCTGTGACAGGATCTCCTAGCAGTGCTTACTGCAGGTGCCTCAGCTCCTTCTCAGCACTCTGCTTGATAACTCTTTTAATTCTCAAGTTATAGTTTGTATTTTTGCAGGCCAGCAGAAAATTGATCTAATCATGTATTAGCAATGGCTGGAATGTGAGTAGCTTTTAAACTGTGCCAACAACTTGGTTTACAGAATTGTCATTACCTTCCAAGCTCTCCAGCAAGGGCCGTTTGTCACACAACTTACTAAAGACAAAGTTCACCAAAATACTGATGATGATTGCATTCACAGTAAAGACTTCATTGTTCAGAATCATCAGGTTGTAGATAGTCCAAGGGTCTATTTCAATTAAAACTTCTACATAACAAAACATTTTATTTGGCAGCTTCTGGATCTTAGTGCAGACCTGTCCCAGTAAGCAGTCCTGTGAGAAATTATAGAGGAATATTCACCAGAAGCAAACTACTTGCAAAGCACATCTAGTTTAGCCTATACAAAAAACTTTGTATCTACCCTTGAATTCTGTCCTCTGAGAGCAGCTAATTATATAATAAAGAAAAAATATTTGCCAAAACCAGAGCTCTTGGCATGCTGAGACATTTCCAGAGATATGCTGTTGACATTTTCAGTTTAACTGTGGGTAAGCTTGTGCCCTGTCAGCTGTAGCTAGAAAGTCTCACCCATTTCAGAAGATGCAAAGAGTAAACTCTTGCTACTCTTTTCTCTTGGCTCAAATGACAATATATAAAGCAAGGTGTATCTTCAACTTAGTCATGATTCAGTTCTGTGCAGACAGGTCAGAAAGGTCTTCATGTATTCTGAACAGAGAACTTAAGTGGAGACTTATTTGTTCATCGTTTTTAGCCCTTAAGTGACCTGATCAGCTGACAGCTTATCTTTAAGGAAGAACATCAAGCTGAAATAAGTTTCCATTAGAGGAGAGATTTCCTGAGAGACTGAAAAAAACTATGTGAAAGAAGACAAAGAATGTCAATTAGATCAGGATGGGATTCACAGCACCAGAAAAGGGAAATGTCAAGATAGGACAGATACTCTGCATAGTATTGCATCTCCTTCATTAAGAAACATGAAAGCAAGGTGGAAATGGCAAAAGCGACAGGAGAAGTTTATCTGTCATACCAATGACAGCCAGCAAAGAAATTATTTCATAACAAAAAAAAAACCCTGAAGCTCTTTTCAAGAGTCTATCTACCATCTTCAACTCTCTGCTCCTACAGAATCTTATTTCAGGCTCCTCCAACTGCAAATCAAAACCAAGGCTTTTGCACAGGCATATCCATGATCTCCAAATATGTAGTGGTTCCAGTAAACCTTTCTGGCCACTGGGTAATGTCAAGTCAGGGACTTGCAAAGAACTTGGCCAAGTTCCCCAAAAGCCACTAAAAAGACAGCAAAATTGAGACAGGGACTGTATACACAAAATATTACTGAGGCTGGAAATCCTACCAACCTCTCAACTAGCACTTGGAATAATTTCTGGTGATCAGGAAGGCAAGCTCCAGTTCTCTCACCTCTTACATGAGAACTAATGCACTGCTAAGAATTCCTGAGACACAATGGATATTTCAGGCCAGGAAGAATGCTTATATCAACTGATGTGGTTGTTATTGTTTGCCTCTTAAACATCTTAAAATCAGAGCCAAAGACTCCAACACCTGAAGTCAGTAAAGACAGATGGCTCACTAATGGAACCTCAGCTTCCCCAAACACTTCCAATTGTTTACATTACAATGCAGTGGCAGCTACCTCTTTTCCTCCCACATGAGCTCTCTTCAGTGATAAAGCATCACCTGAAGATGATTTTTCTACTGCACAGAAAATTGGAAAAGGCTTCTCTAACCCTCTCAGGAAGATAGTTCTAGAGCTTAATTTTCTGCTTGCACCTTTTCAGAGAAGCAGAGCAACTCCCAAGCCACAAATGCATCATGAATGCTGGTAGCACAATGTAATTCAGTACAATGGGAGTGTGCAACTCTAAAGAGGCAATGGCAGAGTCATCAATATGGGGGGGGAAAAAAGCACAATGCTATACACTTGAAAAAACACTTGTAGAGGCTCTATTCTGAAATAGTGACCCACACAGTCCATGCTTATAGGCTATAGACCAAGAATGAGGAAAAGGCTAAAGAATGCCCTGCACAGACACCACAGAGGAAAATGTTCCAGTCTCAAGTGAGAGGATATGAATGCATCCAAATTCACATGTATATGACTGGCATTAAAGATACTAAATCACTGGTACACCACATTAAAAATATTTCATGTTAGGTAAGGCTTTTTCTCACCTGTAGATTATCAATGTTTACAGAAGACACTATGTATCTTTCTTTGTTTTCCATTTTTTCATAGAAGGGTTTGGGTTGGAAGGCACCTTTAAGCACCATATAGGCCAACCCTCCTGCCATGCCCTTCACTAGATCAGGTTCCTCAAAGCCCCAGCCCTAAACACTTCCAGTGATGGCACATCCACAACTTCTCAGGGCAATCTGTTCCAGTGTCTCACTCTGCTCACTATAAATAACTTCTTCCCTATGTCCAGCCCAAATTTACTCTCTTTCACTTTAAAACCATCGACCCTTGTCCTGTAACTAGAGACCTCAGGAAGAGTCTCTCTCTTTCAAGTACCCTTTTTATACTTCAAGGCTGAAGTCTCTCCAGAGCCTTCTCAAGACTGACCTATTCAAATTCCCAGGGTTTCCTCACAGGAGAGGTGCTCCAGCCCCCAGATCATCTTGGTCTCCTCTGGACCTGCTCCAGCAGGTTCATGTCCTTCCCCTGCTGGGGGCCCCAGAGCCAGATGCTCCAGGTGGGGTGTGTGTGTGTCTCCAGAGCTAAACAGGGGGCAGAATCCTCTCCCCCAGCCTTACCAGGCTGTAATTAAAAGTCACAAAGGGACCCAACTGTTACACTAAGGTCCCTACACCTAGGCTGGAGATACAGTATTTTAGGTCAAACATAGCAAACACAGTTTCATGTTTAGTTACATATCCGGAATCAAGAGTTGTTTTTATACTTCTGATTGAAGGAAGGAAATTCTAGTGCTTTCAATATACACACAGACACAGCAGGCCATGGGATAGCTGTTTATATTCATGATTGTGCCTCAGAAGTTCCAGGCAGAATACAAAATGCTGAACTTTCAGAGGACACAGGTACAAATACCAACCAAACAAGTCATTTTCCATGATCCATGTATAAATCAATCACTAGAGATCTTTTCAAAACCGCCTCAGCAGGTTAACAAGTAATTTTCTAAATGTAGACTTGTTTTGTATAAACAAGAAATTAGCATTGCAAGACAAAATGTAATAGGAATCTGTACTTTTGTCCAAAATTAATTAGGCAAGCAAAACAAAATGTCTTGCAGTTAAAAGTCACTAGAAAGAATATGAGAAGGACTGAAAAAATAATTAACATTTCTCAAAGTGTCACTCTCAAATGACAGTCTCATATTTATCTACAACTCTTGAGTTTTTAAAGTATTTTTTATCTCATTACGTATGTTGCTGAATTGATAAAGGGACTGCAAATTTCTGCATTATCTTTTACTCAGCTGAACTGATTAGACTGCAGAAAAGGAAAAGAAATAGATATGAAAAGAAAGACAGAGATCTGGCTCCATCTAAACTTATTTGGATCCCAGAAAAATTTCCTAGTACAGATGTTAAGACATGGAAAAAGCGCAGGCCCGACTTGGGACTTAGGCATGTAATTTAACTGCCTCCAGTAACATATTACAGGGAGAAAGCACCGAGTCTGACATAACTCGGATTGCCAGCAGGACCAGATGGTTTGCTTAAATCACAAGCTAATAAACCTTTACACAAAATAAGAGGGAAATGAATTATGGTTTCATCATAACTCCATTTTTGTTAAAGCACTAGAGTGGCTTTAAGGTACTCTTAAAGACTATATCCAAGACATTTAACTAAATTCTTGGCTATTCAGAACTAAGGGAACAAACTTCACATTCCTACAGATACTGGGAAAAGTGTCAGGCATAGCCTTTTTAGAGCTAAAAATGTAATGGAAAAAGGAGAGCAATCAGTAAACAATAACAAGAAAAATCTTCCTGTCCCTCAGTAAAATTATACTGTAATGTCTGATTTGTAATGTAAGGACAGCCCTCAACCACAGAACAGCTGAACAAGGGTGTAAAGCAGGATGGCTCTGTCCCACCCCACAGGCTGGAGCTTTGGCTTCAATTCAAGTTCCTCTTATTCAGCACCAGTGCACAGGCTGCAGCAATTAAGATGTTTCTATACATCACTTCTACCTGCATCTCACAGGGGAAGGCAGATGTGCAGCATCCTTTTGCCAAGGTCAGCTGTGTACAGCATTAGATGACTGTGGCAGAGTGCACATGGAGAAGTTCTGTTTGCAGTCAAGACAGGAGTTAGTGTTCAAAGTGTGAAAATGGCTGGTGGATTACCAGTTCTCCAGAGAAAAGGCAGGGTCTTTCAAGCATCTGTAATATCCAGCAGTAATTTTAGGGAGCAAATTTTTTGTTCTTTACATTATTGTGTGGCTTCCATAAGTCTTTGTGCCTTTGTGTTTCAGGTTGTTTGAATTTTGCAGATCCAGTATCCCTGATAAAATAGAGTATCTTGGTGGCTTAACAGAACTGGTGCCACTGTTCTGTTCTTACCTTAGTAAATGGGGAAAAGGAGAGAAGCAAGATAAAGAGAACAAAAGCCTATGGTCTCAAAACCTGCAGGATACTGCCTATGAATGTAATTTTTCTTATCACTGCTAAAAGGAGATATTTCGACAGCTGATGTCTCTTATTTCCATGAGCTGGTCTCCCAACAAAAACTACATTATAAAAAGAGCATCTGATAATAAAAAGGAGTTAATGCTCTGTATTGCCCCTTGCTGTCTCCACTGATGGCTCTAGGCAAGGAAGAAAACTAATGAGACTGACCAGATATCTGACATTGCCATTTCCTCCTGCAGAAGCCACACACACATCAACAAAGAAGTCTCTGTCAAGGGGTTTCTTACCTGAGTATTCAGCAAGTGCTTTTTGTTCATACTCTTGAGAGTGCTGAGTTTTTGTGTGAAGAAAGAGGAATCAGGATTCACAGATGTTCAGAGAAGAGAAAATTCCAAAGCCTTCAGGCCTCAGCAAGTCACAGCTGTGTCCTGTTAGGATGTTTGGAGGTAGCTTTGACAGTTCTATCTCCTAACTGTGGGCTATAAACTACATAAATAGGCTACAGCTTGCTGCTGGGACAAGGGCTCTTAAGAAGGAAAAAATAATTACCCCTGCTTAACACAAAGTATTTGAGTCAGGCCTTGAAGTGAAAACTGAATTCTGATTTCTACTGAGAAAAAAAAAAATCTGTTTTAGTCACTGGTATCTGAAGACTGTAACAAGTTACAATTCAATTTCTACATTTTCCTCAAGTGAAACCATTATTCAGAAAAACATTCTCATCATGTTTTGTAATCCACACAACCATACCAAAGGAAGCTGTCCTATTTCACTTTACATGGATCTATAGTCTCAGGAAAATGTTCTGTGTTTATCTTCCATGGCTAGCAATTCCCAATCCTTGGGATACAGCAGCTATCACTAGGAACAACAATCCATCTTCAAAAAACTGGATTTTGATCACCTTTTAAAGCTCTCTACAGAGGCAGAGCCACTAGAATGCAGCACATGAAGCACACCCTGTGCAGCAGTGCACACGTTCATTTGGCACAATTTATCACATCCAAACAAAATTCTCCAGATCTTTGGTTAATTCATGACACTCCAGCCACAACTCTAAACATGGCCACCTTCAAAAGAAATTGCCCTTTCTTAGGTTACATCTACTACTAATTGCCCAAGGATTTCAGCAGGTTTTTTACCAGCTTTCTGCAGGCCATGCTGATTTCCATTTTGCTGCATTTTAGACAGTTTCAGGTTAACTAGGATATGTCACCATGGCAGACAATTTAGACTTAACTGAATAATATTCAAAGTAAATATTAAATGCAGTGCTACACAGCACAGCAGAGACTGTCAATTTATATAGCAGAAATTGATTTTCCAAAGAGAAAAATTCTGGGATGATGTATTAACTCACTTCAAGCAGTGAAAAACATTATGCTGATTCCACATACAACTTTAACACTCTTTTCCCAAAAGACATTTAGGATCATGAACAGAATAAATGAAAGCACATGCACTGCCATGTGAAGGCTGAACATGTGGCAAAGTGAAGAAGCACAGTCTCACTGGCAAGCTCAAG
>VWYI01016766.1:7378-22607 GCA_013399455.1 Anthoscopus minutus | reverse complement strand
TTTCCTTTCCTTTCCTTTCCTTTCCTTTCCTTTCCTTTCCTTTCCTTTCCTTTCCTTTCCTTTCCTTTCCTTTCCTTTCCTTTCCTTTCTTTCCTTTCTTTTCTTTCTTTTTCTTTCTTTTCTTTCTTTTTCTTTTCTTTCTTTTCTTTCTTTTCTTTCTTTCTTTTTCTCTTTCTCTCTCTCTCTTTCTTTCTTTCTCTCTTTTCCTTGTTCTCTTTTTCTTTTTCTCTCTTTTTATCTTTTTCTCTTTCTCTCTTTCTATCTCTCTTTCTTCCTTTCTTTCTTTTCTCTCTTTCTTTTCGCTCTTTCTCTGTCTCTCTCTCTTTCTCTCTCTTCCTTCCTACCTACTTATGTCTTGGTCTTCCTCCTCTCATCTTCCCCAGCAAAGAATAAATCCAGGAGTAGCCGCGGTAACCCCAGCAATCCTGGCCGTACCCCAGCTCAGCACCACCTCCCCTCCCCAGGGCGCTGGGTTCTCATCTGCTTTCCCAGCCATGACCAGCAGGGACCTTCCCTCCCTCTGCCTCTCCTGCCTTGACCCATTCTCTTCCTTTAAACTCCAGGTAGTTCTAGTTTCCATTACAAAACTTCAGCGTGATTTATATAGTTATAAACATCAGTTTTGTCCCTCATCCCTCTGGGGTGAACTCTTTTCTTTCCTTCCTCTGTTTTTTTTTCCCTGCCTTTTCCCTCTCTACCTGCATGGTACGGCCCACATTTATACAAGACCTCATAAATAACATCTGGTGTCCCTATGATGGAGCTAGTCAAATGTCTTAAATAATCCCCGGGACCAGTATATTCACCGAATTCCTTCGTTTTCTCTGTCTGTCTCGTAAACAGGCATCCACACATATTTTTCCCCTGTAGCTGGGAGTGTGTCTGTGTCTGTGCACAGCTGTACCAGGACATTTCGTGTCACAACTGCGAGTAGCTCCAGAGTCTGTTCCACTGCTGGCTTTTAGGAGTTAAGGGAAAAACAAAAGTACGCTTTGTCTTCGCCTTCGGAATTTAACCCTTGCGGGAGAGTCCAGCCCGGTCCTTCCCAGATCTCTCTCCTCAGGGCTGGGCTCTGCTGCCTTCCGCACATCCCGGTGTCCCAGCAGAGGAAGGGCTGCCCCGATTACCCTCCCAGCAAAATCCCCCCTCTGCCTACGAACGCTTCTTGGGGCAGGGAGGGATAAATCTCTGGGAGTTAAGGAGCTAAAGTGTCTCTATAGTCTCTGTTTTATATGAAGAAGAAAAAACCTCAGAATCTCGAGCAATTATGAAATGACCGCAATTATTTTGGAGCTTCCTCCAAACAACATTAACATTTAAAATAAGTGTGTGTGTATGTGTTTGCACAGGTATTTCTCACCCGAATTTTCAGAATCTTTTTACCGTCTTCGGCCTCGAATGGAGCACCAAAATAACCCCCAAATCACCCAAAACTAACATTTCAAGGTATTTTGAATACAAAGGCAAACACTAGACCTCCACGGTTCCTCAGCGTGGGGAGGTGCCGTGGCGGTCATTATTAGTCCTGTTAAGTACACAGCGAAATCGTCTGCATCTTCTGACAGCGTGAGAGGAGGATGCTTTCTTCAGGTCCAGAGGAACACTTTTCCTTTAAAACAAAAACCTTTGGCTCCTTCCAGGTGATAAATCGGTGCACGCTGAGATTTACTAATACCATTCTCTGCAATTGCAATTATATCCATAGTTTTACTCGTTTAAAACACCAATGTGAATGAAATGAGTGCCGGCATTTATTTTCCTCGTAAAAATCCGTCAAAGTACCAGGGAAGATTTTTTGCCTCATGAAATTAGCACTAACAATAGTTTATCTTCGTGCACAAAGTGTCACCTGGCAGGTTTTTTTTTTTTCTCCTGTGAAACTCCCAGTAACTTGACCAAAAGCTGAAGTTTTGTCACAAAACTCTGACCAACGATTGGGGTGAGACTAGCCCCGGTCACCCCTAATCTCCTCTTTATTACAGTACAGGGTAGAACCTGTTTTGGCTGGGAATAATGCAGCCTGATTCCAGCTCTGTATAGAAAACCACAGTATAATAATAACTGGTAATGACGGGAAGAGGGTGAGGGGTGATGGTGATGAGCTGCAAACGGGGCTAGAAAATATTTTTTTGGGTAAATGGTTTTCACAGAAATAGTATGGAGCAAAAAAATACATTTTAAATTGGAGAGCAGGAAGGAACGGAGCGAAATACTTGAAAACGAAAAGTTCTGGATTTTGAAATTAAGATGAGAGTCTGAATGCGAGAGGTGGTTCCGCTCGAGAAATGAAGTAAACACCGGCTCTAACCTGCCCCAGAGCTGCCTGTTCATCCCTACACTCACACAGCGCCGTGCAGATGAATGAAGACTGGGAGAGTGAAGGAGGTTCTGGTTAAACCCCTCGAATCCTGATTTCCCGGGACCTTGCCACTGCAGCCGGAGCCTGGAGGCTTTTCCTTGCTCCCGGCAGCTGCCGGGGGAGGACGGGGGCGATGGTGGAGGCAGAGCAGGGACCTCCTTCTCCTTACGCTTCACAGGTTTCTCTAAACTTTAACTTAGGAGTGACATGAGATGAGGGAAAGTAGCTGAGCTCCGACCTGAAAACTCACATTTTGGAAAGAAATGGGTTTTCTACTCCCTCCTTTTATTTTTGATATGCATATATTGTTTTTCCTGATCCTCCTTGCTCCGGCTTGGAAGTTTGGACCTGGAAAGTTTGAAAAGAGTAACCATGAAAAAAAAAAAAAAGTGAAAATTGTAGTGGTTTTCTCGCTGATGTGGAGCAATGCCGGCACCCAAAATAAACACTCTGGGCTGGGATACAGTCCCGCGTGTGCGAGTCAAGTAGGGCTTTTTCCCCTTCTCCAGGGGTAAAAATCGTTCCTGTGTGTTTGTGTACATACATGTGCGTGTGTCACTGACCTGCAGGAAAGATTTCACAGCTCCTTATTTCTCCCAGTGCAGAAAATGAAGTGTACGGGGTTATTAAAATTAAGGGTTCGGGGTTGTTTTCTCCTCTCTGCACTTGTTTTTTCCATCTCTCTGTTTCTCTGCCCCTTCCCGTGCAGGCAGAGACTTTCGTAGGCTCTTTTATTTGCCCAAAACACCTGACACACGGCTCCGGGAGGCTCTTTCTGCACTCTGGGCTCCAAGCCCCGCCAGGAGGGATGGCGCTGCTGTGAAACACGCTCGGACTGGGCTGTTGGAGAGCGAGAATTAACAGTAATGTTAGAAAGAAGGGGAGAAACTGGGGTTAACCCCAGTGATATTAGTAATCCTGACTACATCATTAATAATGATGATGATGATGATGATGATAATAATAATAATAATAATAATAATAGTAGTAGTAGTGCCACCACAGATATAATAATAAAAAAGCCAGGAGAAGAGGGAGGAAGACCTAGGTGGCATCTCATCCTTTTCCCAGCCTCATCATCACCTCCTTCAGCCCTGCAACCCTGTCCCCTTTCTAGGGGGGATCTGCACAACCCCAAAGCGGCCCCTTCTCCCCTCCATGCAGGGTGATAAGGAGATTGCTCTGCCCGCTCTGCTTCCCCGACTTCCCCCCTTCCTCTAGCCCCCTTCCCAACATCCTGTCAAGCAATAGGCTGTAAAATAGTTATCCAGCCCAGCACACAGGCAAGTGCCGTTTGAGAGTAATTTCTGCCCCGAGCACTTGGCCGGGGGCAAAGCAAGCGTGCTCTCTAACTGATCAACCTGGATATTTCATTATTCATTAATTTACTGTTTAACCAAATCCCACTCATTATCAGAGGCAACGCTTGGCAGAGCCCAGCGAACAGTAGCAGTTGGTGTCAGGCGTGGAGAATTGGCCCATTTGATCCTGGGCTGTTTTATTATTCAACACCACTGACTGAGAAAAAGGCCCATGAATAATAAAGAGCCAAAGCGTGTTTGAACTGAGAAGCATGACACAGCCTTACAAAACAGCAGTTAGGAAATTAAAGGCGAGGTGGCCCAGGCTTTGCATTTTTTATTCTCACTGTGGGCACAGGCACTGGGATTCCACATTTTTGTTGCTCCTGTGTTTATTGTTGTCGCTGTTACTATTTTCCCACAAGCTGTTTGAGAGGTGTGAACCCAAAATGTGGATTAGGGGGTTTTTTTATTGCAAAGTTGTTCTCTCTGCTCCATTCTGATCATCACTTTTGTTTTAATAATGGCATATGCTGGTGCTGCATGATTTTGCTCCCTTCCTTTACTATATAGGAAATTAGCCCACTACAAACATCAGAAATGCATCATTTTGGGCTAAATCCACAAAAACCCTCTCAACAGAAAGTTATCTGAGCACTGGGATGTCAGTGGTGCCACAGAAACTCTGCTGAGACCCCGATGGACCCTCAGGGCTGGGTCTAGTCTTTGAGGATCAAGCCTCTACAAAAATACTACTCTGAAAGCAGTTTTCATATTTTAATGAAAAATCAAAATAGGCAATGATGGGTCATCAGCTGATTAGCAGAATACATCTACTAGAGAGCAACAACATTTCCAATTTTTTTCGTGTTCTTGGCAAATGACTGAATTGTAATCCTTACTGTCACCATAAAGCTTTTCACTCTTCTGAACCCAGAATTTTGCCCCTTGGTCCTAACCTTGCCTTAAGTATGGCAGAAGCTCACAGATTCAGCTCTCAATTACGTCAGGGTCAAATTGAATTCTCCAAAATGCTTCAATTTCTGTAGGATCAGTGAGGGTGATGACTACGAAGAGGTGGCACTTAGCATGGCTTTTAAAAAAAGGCAGTTAAAATATGGAGTCCTGAAAAAGAATGAGGAGCAAGTAGCCAACAGCAGTTTGGAAAAAAGTCGGTCAAAATATCTCTGACTTATAAAAGTCATACAAGAACGCTGGAGCAAGACAACTTATCTGCAGCTACAACAATCACAGGAATGAACCTGGATTATTCACAGCAGCCAAACTTGAATCTCACCCTCTCCAAACACAAGAACTTTGCAAGAACATTTGGTCGAAATATTCTTTCTGTCTTGTCATTTTGATCTTTGTTGATTATGAAATGCTTTCTCAGTTTTCCAAGTTGCCTTACAATTTCTGTTGTGTCTTTGGTCATTAGGTTGTGGCAAAAATCTGGCTTTTAATCTTTGCACGAGGAGATGGCAGGACACATTTAGCCCTTCATATTTTTCTAACCTCCTTCTGTTGGCTTTGCCAAGAATTATGTCAGGAGCAGTCACGGTGTTTTAGAACCTGCATGGACAGAACACACAGTGCTGGTGGAATGGGGGTGCCATCCCCGTGACACTGGCACTGGGGTGTGCCCCCCCTCTGTGGTTTGCATCTCCTCAAGCTTGGACAATCCTGAAGATGAGTGTATGATGAAAAGAGATTGTTCCCTCTTTTTGTGTCCCTTCCTACCTTCTCTCTCCTCTGCTCTCCTCTGAGACACACAGAACAGGGGTTTCTGATGGGTGGTAGATGTGCAGGGAATGGCAATCATAATGCCAAGTGCAGGTTATCAGCACATATTAGTTCTGGTCAGGATCAGCAAAGACCTCCTAAATGATTTAGAGTTACTTGATGAGGATCAATTGTTTATCTAATAAAAAAGAGGCCAATTCAGTCCCACACCACGTGTCTGGTTTTATTTGTGGCCTGGCTTCCTGCAAACGCCTTTTTGAACAGGCCATGTGTATCCCATTGTGGTGGCAGGCACTTATCCATGGACCCTGTCTCTTCCTGCAGAGTTTTGATTTTATTTTTCCTTTCTTCTTCTTTTTCCTTTCTCCCACCACCTGCCAGTATTTCTAGGAGAGAATTTTGTTGGGATCTTGTCCTGATTAATAAAAACTCAGGTTCAAGTCTCTGTCAGAAATATACAACTGGAAATTTGGATTCTTGGTGAGAGCTTTTCTTTATTTACCTAAATAAAAATCTACTTTAGAAATTACTTCAGATTCTTAGAGCTTCCTCTTAAGTCTGGTTCAGACTGACTGTGGTTTTAAATAGTGAAAAAAAACAGTGATGTCCATGCATGTGGGTACACTTGGGTTGGAACAGATGAGCCTTCTCTCTTTATGCCTCTAAAGTGTCTGAACACAACATTTTCTTCTGTCTTCTTTTCTTACTGATATTTTATGAATATTCACGGCTGTGGTTAGTGTTCCTGGATATGAATGCATCTGGTGAAACCAGTCCCATTGCCTCCCAGATTCCTTGTTAACATTTGTGTGGGCTTCACACACCTCTAAGGTGGGTCTTGTCTTCAAGAAGACATGATGGGCTTAAGGGTGAGGTCAGAGAAGCAAGGAATCATGGAATGGTTTGGGTTGGAAGCAGCCTTGAAGGTTATGTTGTTCCAACTCCCCTGCCATGCTCAGGGAACCTTCCATCAGACCATGTCACTGGGAGCCCCATCCAGCCTGGCCAAGGACACCTCTGGCTCTGTGGCCACTGGAACAACCCTTTTGCTGAATTTGGGAGAAGAAGGATTTCACCTGCTCATCACCAGCTGCTCTTGGAAGGCCATGCAGCCATGCAGAGGGGATTATTTGTATGGATCACCTCAGGTGCCTGCAGACTGCTTGGTGGGTGCTTGTCCATGTGTCAGGGAACGTCAGGAATTTGCTTTTGTAACATTCCCATGGATGCAACAGGGGATTGAGGAGGTGAATATATTCCTCCATAAGAAAGTCCATCACTATCCACAGACAGTGTCCACAGATGAAAGATGGATAGAGCCTGAATCTACAGTGCTCTTGTTTCGGGTACACAGCTTTTTGCAAAATGGTGCCTTGATTTAAAGTCTCACCCAGAGCTAAAACTAAAACCACCAGAGCATACATTCTTCAGGAGGTATAAAATAAGGATTCAAGATGATTTTCTGAGAAGGCAACAGTCCACAGGTACAGCAGGTCTTTCTGTTCCTCAACATGAAGTAGGTGCTCTTTGTGCCACTGAAAGAAAAACTAAAAAAAAAACAAAACAAAACCCCACTCCACTGTCAGGATTAAAGAAGAAACCCAGAGCTTCCATGCCTGCATGCATGTGAAGAGCAGACGTGCATCCCAGGGAGGGCTCTTGAGCATAAGTGGATGTGAATGCCAGTGGAGGATTAGAGGTGCGGAACTGCAGGTTTAATCACATCTGATGATAATTGACTGTGTGGGGAGGTGGGCAGCACTGGTGGTGTAACTGAGTGGGGAGTGTGAGGGTGTGATTGTAATTAAGTGTGGGTGTAACACTCTGGACATAACTGAATGTGAGTGCCAGGAGTTGGGCACCTAAGCCGATGTGAAAGTGTCTGGGTGAGTACGTGTTAGTGCAGGCAGGAGGGCATGATTGAAGCCGAAGGTCAGTGTGAGTGTGTGAGATGGGGCTGGTGTGTGAGCAGAGCACTCTCAGCGCCAGGAACAAGGGCTACAGAATTAGTGGTTGCAGTTAATGAACGCAGTAGTGAACAGTGCTGGGCTAGTCTACAAAACATTGACTTCTTGCTCAGATAAAATATTGCACGTATTTTTTTATCCTGTTCATGCTCCCAGTGCATATTTTTTTTTTAATGCATAGTTTAACCTGAAAGTTTACTGCAGGAAAATTTACACAAACAAGAAATTTCCAATGACTGTTAGAGGATATTTGTGTCACAGGTACTTGAAAATACTTTTTTTTTCATGTGTAACATGTGTTTCTAAGAGTTGCATTAATCCAATCAAGGCAAAGAACTAACACACCATAAACTATATGTAAAATCAAAACTAATTAGCACAGCTTGATTTTCATATATCAAACACATACAATCAACAGCTCCTAGACTTGAGTCTGAGATGCCTCTAAGAAATTATTTGGAATGTTAATTCAGATAATGACTAAACTTCAACCTTGAAGAACATGTGTGAATCAAAAAAAGAAGGTGCATTAATTCAATCCTTTTTTCCCCTCCAAACTAGTTGTGCAGCTCCAGTTGTTTGTGTGCCAGAATGATTTAAAGTGATGCTACCAGCAACACACTCATTGCTTTTTACCAATATACGAAAGTTTCCTATTATTTTCACCTTCCTTTTAATAGCTTCTCATTGAGACAGGCACACACTTCTCTTCTCGTGCCTCAGGGCTTCTTGACACTTCAGAATTTACCAGAATAGCTATTCCAGAATTCTGGAATAAAACGGGCTACATGGGGGCTTTAATTAAGCAACTACTTGGGAACCATTATCCAGAAATAGTAAATTTCCAGGAGTAGAAAACCTTTAGAGAAACAACATGGCTGAGTGAGAGACATGGCATGGGAATGAAGAAAAAAATGCCGTGTTTTCTCAGCTCCACTGGAACAGCTGATTTAACCCTCACTTTAAATGTTCATAAATGGGGATAGAGAGCCATATTCTGGTTTTTTGCTAAAGACTGGGGTTAATTTCACTAGATTTTACTTGACTATAGGGAGACACATGTAAAAATTGCAAAGGTTCCCTCTACATGGATAGAAAAAACTTCCAGTGGGTGCCTTGTATCACCCTGACCTGAGTACCTAGATTGGCTGGAAGAACATAATTTCTAACACCTTTATTTCTCAGTGGACTTTACAGACACCCAGAGGACTCAAAGAAGATGTTATGAATTGACTTTTATGCTTAGTGATGCCTCCAATGAACTAAGAGGCTGTATCTGATAAGTTGGTAAATTAGGCAGAGATAAGTGGCAAAAAGACGATTTTTGCTGCTTAACTTACGCTGAGAAGAATTTTGAGGTCTTCAGACATAAAAAATTGCATTTCCCCAGCAGTCTCATCACTACTGAAGAATTTTCTCTTGTGTTGTGCTTTTTTGTGCAAGGGGATTTAACTTGTTTGACCTAGAAGGATTCAGCTTTTGAGGCCTAATAGGTAAGACTTGAGCTCAAGTTTCACAGCATCTTTAGAGGCACACTTTGTTCTGGCACTATTGCAGGTGCTTGGCACTGCTCTGCTGCCACAGGAGGAGCACACAATGTCTACCAGCAGCAGAGGGTCTTTGGATGTGGTCTCCACATTTAACACTTGCCATTGTTTGTGATACAAAGACAGGTCTAGGGGCACAGTAGCTGTCCAAAGGGAAATCAGACTTCTCCCTTTCCTCATTCCTGGTTTCACAGTCACTTAATTGCAGCATGAGGGGGTGAGATCCTTTTATTCCTAAAGCAGCCTGGTGGTTTAAGGTGCTTTACTGGGAGACAGGGGCCTGAAATGTTTAAAGCGGAGGAGGACACCTAATCTCCTTTTTTTCTGAGAAAAAACAATTCTTTGTTCAGGTATACTTTGAACAGAAGCCGTCATGGACTGGAAATGACACAATCTCTCATCTTTCAGGAGAGATAATGGTTTTAAGCCCAGTTCCCCTTGTCCTGTCACTATCTGCCCCTGTGAAAGGTCTCTCTTCCTCTTCTATAAACCCTGTTCAAGTACTGGAAGGCTGCAATGAGGTCATCCTGAAGCTTTCCCTCCTCCAGGCTGAACAACCCCAGCTCTCCCAGCCTGTCTTCATAGAAGTGCTCTAGCCCTTTGATAGTCCTCTGATTTATGATTTGCTTTCTTCTCTGTTGTAGAAGCAACATGGATTGTGTTCCCAGCCTTCTCTGTGGTATGAGAGTCTGAGGACATGGATTCAGGCGTGAGCTGTGGGCGTTGAGTCACTGAGTGTGGTGTCTCCTTCAACAGCCACCCATCACTGCCACAGTCTTTGGTGACATCAGTGGCCCAAGACTGGGGCCTTCAAGTGTAAATTTTAAGGAATGAATCAGTGCACACTCCCGTAAAGGTTCCTGTTGGAAATGACTTGATTAAAAATAACACACTTAGGAGAGGTGTTTCAGCTCCAGCCAGACCTCATTAACAGAATCACTCTTGATGTTCTCCTTGGCAAGCCAGGCTTTAGGTCTGCTTCAAACTTGTTTATGAGGTTGTTTGAGGTTTGTGCAGCACACAAGATCTCCAGTTGGAAAAGTGTCACTGCATGAGGCTGTAATCCTTGCTGTGGTCAACGTGTTGAGAGTTTTATATTTCCTGACCGCAGGATCTTTCCATAAATTGGAGGGGGGCAGGGAGATTATTGTGATTAGCCAGCTGGTTTATTAAAACTTCTGGAAGCCATGGTGAAGCTTTAATGAGATTATTGCATTCATAAACTGCAAAGTTTCTTCTGCTCTTTCTTATTATGGGGAAAAGAGAGGAACTGGCCAGGCCTTTCTCAAGCCATGTGAAAGGTTATTAGAGAATATAAATCTGAGTGTGGATGGTGGCAGCAAGAGAGGGAGAGGCTTGCCTGGTGTACTCACCAGCTGAAAATTTGTGAGGTGTTTTTTCCCCTCCCCATGGTCTCTGGGGGTGTAAAGTGCAGCAGGAGCTTCTGGCAGCCACACCAGAAATGGGGACAGAAATCCCCCTTTCCTTCAAGTCTCCCTGGTTAACCTGCAGCCTGAGACGTGAGCAAGCTTTCCACGGGCTGGCCACGATTCATGGTTTGAAATCATATATTCCTTTTATAGACCTTGTTTTGGCAGGGCCCTCAAACACCTACACAACATTTTGTGTGTGACTTCAGCCTGGTCTGGCTGTGTCCCCAGTCAGAGGCACACCAGGCTCCCTTTTCACCCTGTGGGATCGATGGAGCAGCAGTTTTCACATGATAACAACAATATTTAGCATTTGTATAGAACAACAACACAAGGCAGAGATGAAGTGTGACCTGGATTTGAGGAAAAACACCAGTAAGGTCAGCTGTAAAAATTACTTGGTCTTTCTGTCTTGATTCCTCTTTCTTTCTACTATCCTGAAATTTAAATGTGCAAATATTAGAGGCCATTCTAGTACTTTCCAAATCTTCTCTCTGTTTGTTAATTATGTTATTGCAGATATTAATTTTCTTAGTTTTCACAGTTCTTCCTTTTTTTTATCCACTTCATTATTTATTTACTTTCATATCCTACTTTTTTTTTAAAAAAAACAGGGTGGCATTTAGCCAACTGTTATTTTGCTTGAAGATGTGGGAAAAACATCAGAAAAACTTCACAAGAAAGAAGTAAAGAATGTTAGGTTTTGTCCATTCTGGTGAGCCTTCCTAGACCTCAGAAAAAGAAGAAAAAAAAAAAGATTCACAGAGTGGGAAACTCAAATATTTGTAACATAAGGAGTTATAAGTCCATCCTCCACAGCAGACAGCTTGGAGCTATCAGACCCCACTTCCTTGGCATCTGGCCCAAATGGCACAATCGAGTCATATCAGCATCCATATGGGGCAGATTATTCTTCATTTGGGTGACTTTGATGCAAAAATAGACCATATTACACCTTCTGGTGTCAGGCTGCAGCAGACAGTGCTTCCATATCCACCTCTTTGCAATCACACAAGTAAATGTATGTTTTTTGGAACAAATCAGGATGGGAGGTGGTGAAACCCTTCAGTAGATAACTTCTGTACATCCCAAGGTGCTACAGGTCCTAGGAGCCATGCTAATAATTTTAAAACCTTGATTAAACATTTCTAAAACAAATGAATGTGTGGTCGGTTTTATAATGAGTGTAATAAAAATTACTGGTCCCAATTTATCCTTAATAAATGCAGAGCCAGAGGAGAATCCTATCTTTTAGTTACTACTGTAGCAAATATTTACTTTTTTTTTTTTTTTAGACATCGGCTCAACAATTTCTGTTTATTTATAACATAAATGAAGGGGAAAGGATGTAATTAAATGAGTAAGCCATATAAATACAGGCATTATAAAGACACAGGATTGGCTATTAAAGTACTCAGGGAAGTAGTTATGAAGTCTCATTCAGCTTTTATTTCAATCAGGAGCAAAATTATAATTGATTCAGCAGAAAAAGGGACTGGCCTTAATTTTTTCAGTGCTGTCTACTGTAAAAGAATTGATTCACATTTTTTGCCTTTTGATGCAACACAGAATATTCCTTAAATTTTCATAGCAAAGCACCCAGTCATGCCATTTTAAATAGGCTACAACCAATGTGACACAGGATGTCCTTCAAGTGATTTTGCTAGCCTTGTATAAATAGCTGTCCTTGAAGTACATATATACACATTCTTTCCTTGTAGTATATATATATACATATGTAGAACATATATGTGATTAAAAAAAAGCAAATTTTGGTAACATCCAAGTCAAATTCTGATGTGAACCACACAGGGCCAGTTTATTAGTAGGCAGAAGCACCATCAGTGTAGACAGGGCTGGAAACACCCACGGGGGGACTTCCTGCACTTAAGGAAAGCTGATGGGCAGGAGCATTTTATCCTCCCTGCTTTGACATTTGCACTGGACATGGTCTTCAGCATCTTTACCCATTTCAGGAATAAACTTACTTAGTCATACACTGTGCAGTATCCAAAAAAATGCAGCCTACCTCTTATCCAGCTACATCCAGAGATCCAGCTTATTTCGAGGGGACATAAAGTCATTGGCTGCCAGCAGTGGTGACATGGCACTTCTACATCAGGGATCTCATACAGAAACAGTTGATAATTTGGATTGTTCCTTTCAGCTGGCCTTGAGCTGACACAGAAGGATAAATTGCTCATCCTTTGACACTGAATCTCTGTGCAAAGCTGGGATGCATGTGTTTGCATGCATGTGGTTTAGGAAAGTCACTCCAAGATATTAGTTGTGGCATCATAGGATGGTTTGGGTTGGAAGAGACCTTAAAGATCATCTCATTCCAACCCCCTGCCATGGGCAAGGACACCTTCCACAAGACCAGGCTGCTCCAAGCCTCATCCAACCTGGCATTGGACACTTCCAGGGATCCAGGGGCAGCCAGTGATGCCTGAAAGAGCTGGAACAGAGGATAGATGGAGTTAGGGGAATAAAGGATATTTATTGAGAGGTCACCCCCAGACAGCACCAGTGCTACACATCAGGCTCTGTCTGGATGGCTCCAAAGATGGAAGCTAAAGGNTGGGCACCCTGTGCTAGGGCTTCCCCACCCTCACAGGGAAAAATTCCTTCCCAATATCCCATCTGTCCCTGCCTTCTGGCAGTGGGAAGCCATTCCCCATGTCCTGTCCCTCCAGGCCCTTGTCTGAAGTCCCTCTCCAGCTTTCTTGGAGCCTTCTAGGCACTGGAAGGTGTTCTGAGTTCTCCTCAGAGGCCTTATAAATGATCTACAGGGAGTCTGCAGTGGAGCTGTTTGCGTGGCACAGAGAATAGGAAACATCCTGTCCTTGTGGCTGCTCTGCTTGTAACCACAGCTGTGCTTTGAGACTGTTCCTCATTCCTGAGCCTGGGAAGTCTGAGGGGACCTTTTAGACTGTGTGAGATAGCTCCTTACACTTTTGTTTTGCCAAAAGGCCATTAATCACATGGAACCCTGTGACTGCTGTTTTACTCAGGGTCTGATCTTAAGGTGAGGGAAAACATACCCAAATTTTCACTTGCAGAAAATGCTGCAGAGGTTAGTATCGTAGAACATCCTGAGCTGGAAGGGACTCACAAGGATTATCAAGTCCGATTCCTAAGGTTTGTCTATTTATAGAGTTATCACAGGACATATCTGATTCATAAATGATAAATTAGTCATGAAGATGGGAAAGTTCTGTCCCCATCCGTGCTTCACCATGGCCTCCGGAGCTCACCTGGAAAACACTTGAGCAGTCTGTGTCCTACAAACAGAAGTACTATGTGGCAGAGCAGTAAATCAGTGGGCTGGAAACCTTCAAAAATAAGACATGAGGCAGGGATAACCTTGAATCACCAAGTCCAATCTGCTAGTGAAGGAATGAGGAGTTTGAGGGTTTTTCAAAGGAAGTTTCCCAGCAGGAGTGGCAGCTGCCCAGAGTTCCATCTTCACCTCACTGTATTTTGGGCCACACGACGCTGGGGGTTCTTGTTATTGCAGATTCTGAGGGTCAGGTGATGTTAAAGAAAAGGCTTTTTTCCCTCTGCAACTAGGCTTCCAGGGAAGTTCTGCATGTGGACACTAATTCCCTGCCAACAACAGGCATTCTCTCCAAATTCTCAGTGCATTTTTGGTGGGCAAATAAAGCCTGTGCTTCAGATTGCCCATAACATTTCATTGTTTTATTAAATCACCATGGCAGCAGTGGGTGTCTCACAACAGAAAATTTCTCCACAAGGAAAAAGTGTTTGGATCAATGTGTCCAGGGTGTGTGTACCCTCCAGGCAAAGGAATCATTGGTCACTCAGTGGGACTGCCTGGCTTGGTCCAGGACTGTAGATCTGCATATTATACATTTTGAAGCTCCAAATCTCCATCCCTTCCTCCATCTCTAAGAGCACAGAATTATTCCACAAGTTTCTAGTTTTGCTAATTGGCTTCAGCTCTGTAATTATGAGATAACTGCTCCAAATGAAATATTTGGGATTGGATTTGAAATATTGTCTCTTCCTGCCTGCCTGGGGGATTTATGCAAATGCAGAAAAAAAACCCCATCTACTCTAAGTCAAAAGATTCTGTGGTCTTATCCACCTCTTCCAGGACTTTATGAGCAGGAAGGAAGGTTAGGGCAGTTTTTCATTTCCTATGTGAATGTTAGAACTTAGAACAATAATAGGGTTTGGAATTGCTCTTAATAAAAAGTATATTTGGATTATCAGTAGAATGGAAGGAAAATGCACCAGGTGAAATAGGAAATATAAAAATAATTTTCCTGTTACGATGTAGTTTTCTCCCTTTAAATGGCATGTAGAGCTAATCTGTTTAGTATCCAAGCAAGTTATTTATCTAGTAATTTATTATCCTGCAAAAAAAAAAAAGTCCATCTAATATTATTAGGGTATAAACACACTGTGGATGTATTGTCTTCTTTTTTTGTCTTTGTTTTATAGTTTAGTTTTGTTTTTATCTTCCTGTGAGTTTTGTTGTTGTATTGGTTTTTTGTTTTTCTTCCTGGCTTCAAATGATGATAAAAGATGATTATTTTAACTGTGTATCTGATAGCTACTGTCCATAGGTCAGAAGCACAAGCTGTAGATCAGAACATTTGTATGACTCAACAGACAAGAAGTTAATTTCAAGTGTGAACTTTAAAAGCTTCAGCTGACTTTAGTTTGGAAGAAGATATGAGAGAAGTTCAAAATTTTACAAGACTAAAGTATCCCAGAAAAAGTCACATACAGCACCTGGGGGAAGGTGGTTTAAAAATAACTCTCAAGCATATAAAATTAATAATCTGGTAAAGCTTTTAATTTCCAGCAGTTTGCCCTGGTCTCAACAACCTGTACGAGTGGAAGGTGCTGC
>VWYI01016763.1:177422-246414 GCA_013399455.1 Anthoscopus minutus | reverse complement strand
TATTATTATTATTATTACTTCAAATTTACCTTTACCTTTATTTCATTAGCTAATTGACAAGCTAAGACCAGATTCTCAGAGAATATCTCTAACAAGATTGTCCTAAGTACTTGCATTTCTTAATGCACACCAACGTCAATAGTGTTACCTAAGGATGAAATACAAAACCTCCCTGCATTACTGCTTGTGCAAAAGGGAAAAAAAAGCCAAAACAAAATCCAACATAGTCAGAAATAGAATGTGGTCCTCCATGTTAGCAAGAAGGGCATTTCTCACAAAGATGGGACCGAAATGGCAGCACATCCTTCAACATGCACCAGGGTGTCCATTACGGAGTCCTGCCCTTGGCACCATGGCTTTTGTCTCTGGAATGCCCCGACAGACTCAGCTCCCTCCTCTCCTAAAAGTCCAGAGGGTAGGAATGGCAGGAGGACAAGCTCCCACTGTGGCTCCTGGAGAGCCTGGGGCTGTGGTTGTTACAGTTTTCTCCTTTTTTCTTGTCCTTGTCTTTCCAGGTTTCCAGCATCTGCAGCTTCCCTTGCTCTTCCCTCATGAAGACCTCCACCATGAGAACTTTCTCCTTGTGAATCTGCTGACTAATGTCCTTGGGAATGTCTGGGATAATCCAGTCAACAAATTCACTCATGAACATGACCAAGTTCTGGAAATGAAGTTGTGAGAAAGTGTCAGCACAGTCAAATGAAAGGGTGGCTGTAGGGAAAGGAAAGGGGCTGATTTTGGTGCACTTAAGAAGGAAAAATGAAGAGAGGACAATATTTGAGCTGGGCTACTGGACCAAATTCTCCTCAGCTGCTTTGTGTTTGCTAGAAGTAGAGAAATATATCAGGCGTAGACCTCTATGATTTATATACCAATCCTGACACTGCAGCCACTTAGAAATCTAAAGGAATTTGCAAATGGTCAGTGCTTCATGAGATTTACCTCAGAAAGGCAGAAGCAAATATAAGAGGTAAAATGGTAAAAATTGGTAAAATACATTCCAATTAAATTTTTCTGATTGAAAAACCTTGATTCAAGGAAAGGGAGGTCTTTCCCAAAAAGATAATTTTTAACCAAAAAACCTAATAAGAGTTTTGAAACAAGTTATTCAGATAAGGCAGACTTAAAACATTTGTGTCACAGTAAGTAGCATCACAGTTGTGATTAAACAATGTCTTTTAAGGACAAATGACAAGATTTTGGCTTCTTATTCAGGTGCAAATGAAACTTTTAACTTGGAGAATTCTGAAAATCTCGTTTCTTGGCTAGCTCTAAAAATGATTTTGGATTAAATTTATGCTGCTTCAGTAAAATTGTTGATGCCCTGTGGGAGAAATTGGTGGGACCTAATTAGCATCAGCCTTGTGCTTTGCTGGTCTCTAAAGTCATTAAATTCTTCTGCATCAAACCAGTTCAGGGAATTCCTGAGGATGAATTTTTCCACTGAGGATATACCAATGCCTTGAGAGGGTAGGACAAAGAGGGTGATGAAGATGGGTAAATTTCTTTGGCTTTGCCATGAAACAACTGAGAAAGAAGATATTTCTTTGGCCCAATAACTTATTCCCAAGTGCCTGCAGTGTCACCTACCTGGAAAACTATCACAAATGCCAATCTTGCTGCTAGGACAGCCCAGAAATCCTTTGAAATGTCATATTTGTTTTCAGACCAGGGGGGTTCTCTATAGTCTTTGTACCTGCAAAACAAGACTCAGTAAATCAGGAGTGCAATTCAGAAATGTTAGCACCAGAAGGCATTATTAACAAACAGTCAAACAAGAAATGGAGCTGCCTAAAAGGAAGTTCACTGTATTAACCTCTCAGAAAGAATACACAGCTGAAACTCTCCCATAGCCCTTGAGTTAGCTTCAAAATTAAAGGTTAATACATCTTAATACCCTCTGATTACTACAAATAATATCAATTTTGAATAAGACAGAGTAAACTACACAGCTCAGGTGATTTAAGGTAGGTAAAAGGCAACATATATTTTTCAAACTAATTTTAAAGACAAAAATAGTGATCTCAGATTTATAGAATTGATTAGCAAAAGGCTGAAGCTAAATTTTGCCATAAGGAGAGAATTTTTCCTTAGCTATGGCTTACAGAAAATCTATGTGTTGATAAACAGAACCAAGAAAAATACATTAAATTCAAACCCACAGCATCCTGTCAATATTTTGAAATAATTAGTGCTGTGCATTTTCAAATGATTTTCAAATCCTTGCAATACAGATGGTATTGGAAGAAGACAGAGGCTGGGAGTGGAAAGCAAATAAATCTGGCATTTTGCTTTTGGACCACGATGCCAACACCTCCATTCTGTGCTGAAACTTATTTGCCAACCTTGCTTAACCTCTTCCAAGAGAGCAGCAGGAGGAAAACCGGAGAAAGTAAAAGCAATCAAGGGTACTACAGATGCAGTTTATGTTGGTTTTCTTTCATCTCTGAGCAAATTTTCTGTTTAGAGGTCATTTCACCATATTAACTTGCACTATTCAAATGCATAAAGAATGAAATGTAAAAATATATGAATCAAAGGCAAGGCTTTTTACTTGGTCAATTAGTGTGATTTTTTTTTTTTTTTTTTAGTATATGTCTCAAAATAATCTGTGTTTTTCTCCCCTGGAATGTCTCTTCCTTCCTTGCTCTCTTCTCCCTTTTCTTCCCTCCATTGTCCCCCTTCCAGCTTTGGTGGTCCAAGTATTTTCACTGTCACATTTGTATTTGGCCCCCAGTTCTAATAATTCATAAGCTGAAATAGGTAACCATAATTTTCCTTTAAACATAAAAAGAAAAGATAGAAATTGTCAAAGGCATGCAAATTTCTCCTGTCTGATGACACTTTAAGTAAGTCCTAAGTTCCAGTGCAAAAGGATGCTACTGCTCTCATCAGGAGTTGGAAACTGGACCAAAAAAGAGGTCATGGTCATTACATCATGACATGACATCAGAGTGACATCATTTTCTTCCCTTAAAACATCACTGTGCTGTTTATCTTTATTTGTCTCCTTTCCTGTAAAAGGGACTCCATAACAATAAAAATCTTTGCATGGACAAGCACTGAATTTAACTAACGCTAATCTCCGTTTCTCAATAAGTAGTAAATCATATTCAGGTCTGTGATTACTTAATATGTAAGCAAAATGTTCAAGGAAATGGATCCATCTGATAGAAAAGCCTAGCAAGGTTCTAAAAAAAGTACTGAAAGTACAAGGAACCTGCCCCAGAAATGTAAGAATTTGCCATATTCTTAGCCAGCTGTGAAAACACTTCGCGTTAGCGATCATTCAAGAGAGTACCTGCATATCTGAACCTCGTAGCCAAGATCCAGGGGGTCGTTGGGAGCTGTTCCTGCTTGGAAATCGCTGACATTAAAAGAGGATAGTGTATGGTTGACGAAGCCATGCATGGTGCCATTCTCACTGTACATATACAGGTACACGAGGCGTGGAATGAAGTCGGATGTGAATGAGATCACAAATGCCTGAGCCACAAGAGTAAAGAGTGAGCGCAGTACTCAGGCAGAGCTTAACTTCATCACATCCTCAACCATGACTTGCCCAAACAACTCACTCTACTCAGGGGAGCCTGAGGGCCCTGAAAGTGGAGCATTCAGTGCACCAGCAAGGGATTCTTCACAGCCCACTCTCCCGAGGTGCAGCGTATTCCCTTGAGTAGTGCCACACCAGCTGAGGTGTGTGACAACCTGAGCCCCCCAAAAATGGAGCAGCTATACCCCCCAGCAACAGGAGAGAGCTACCACAGATCTGCTTCCCTGTGTCTCCATCACAGCTGCTCCCTGGTGCATTGCACAAGGTCCAATTGATTGATTTCCAGCTGCTTTTCTGTCCTGCAAACAACCTATGGTAATTTGACTCTTCAAAGCCTCATTGCATTGCGAAAGGACGTTAACTGCATGTGGTTCTTAATTTCATCAGGATAAAAGGTTGAGGAGATGGAGCCCAGTCTTATTTTTATGGTCACAAAAGTTGCATTTCATCCAGTGGAAGAAAGGCACATAGTGGAGGAAAGGCACGACAGCCAGTTGGACTGAGTTCCTCAGGACTTTAGCCTTCCTCATTTATCATCATTATGAAACATTGCCACTGGCATAAATCTCATGTACATGTGGAACAAACACAGTACAAAATGTTTTACTTATTTTATAGTAAAAAGGAGCAGTGCATTGATCAAAGAGGGAAAAATAACTCTGGGTATTGACGAGGAGAGACTACATAGAACAAAAGAGAAAACCAGAGAAATTATTTCCAAAGGAAAAGAGGAGAAACAGGAAAGACAAACTAAGGCAGCATACTGAAAGAATGGGTTTGCCATAGCACAACAGAACCCTGGCAACTCCAAGGGAATCCATGGCAATGTGGTCATAAGCCCTACAGAGCCCCTGCTTTGCTGCACTGCAAACACACTGAATTTCAGCTGGCCTTTGTTTTCATCTTTCCCCAGCTGGGGTGCAAGGAGGATGATCATTGTGGATGTCTGTTCATATAGAATAGTGCAGAAGTACATGCATTAATATATTAAGGCCTGCTAAATTTTTGTGAAATATTGAAAAAAATATTTCTCAGGATTTTCCAGACTCTCTGAGTGGGGGCAATGCAGCTCGAGGGCAGATTTTCAATGGAGGGATTCTGCACTCTGAGGAGCTGAACTGATACTCACCTTACCCAAAATAGCACTGAAATTAAAAAATATGTCTCATCCTACTGATAGTATTTCAAAAGAGTAAAAGTAAGCAGCTGTGGTCATATTTATTTGAAGGATAGAATTGTTTTATGAAAACATTCTGGAAAAAACCAGCAGTGACTACTTACTATTTTATATTATTGCTACTGCTATCACAGCTTGAAAATAAACACAGCAACTCATCCTCAAATGTTATCAAAAATTTCTCAGTCATATACTTACACTTGATTTAAGGGATTTTGTGCTGAAATAAAACTAATGGAGCAGAATGGAAAAGCCAGCCTATTGAATTCAAATTTAATTCATGCTCATTTACTTACATTTATGATGACAGCAAGTTTTCCAATACCTCTGAGGATATTATACCAGATTCCTAAGGAAGGAGACAAACATGCAAATGCTATTCTAGTCCTTAAAATTAGATAAATGGCATCTTCAGTTAACAGAGTTAGGAGCATAGATAATTGTGCTGAGGTAGTTATGTTTTCAATAGAACAAATTAGAAGAAATTAATTTAATGGCTTGTAAGGAAAAGGAGCCCAACTGTGCTTTGGCACCTATTTTTTTTTAGGTTTTAAAGAGCAGGATTGAACTGCAATGAATGGCAATTAAGACATTCTCAGAAACAAATAAAAAAAATAATCAAACCCCCACCACAAGCAAAAAAATCAGTATCACCCTCCCAATCATCTCCACCAGCAACCTGAACCTGCAGCATCAAATCAGGGAGCCACAAAACACCCCCAAAGCAAAGTCATGGCAAAACATGATGTGTTCTTCAAATCTAGGATGATCCTAGGGCACAAGGATGAGCCCAAGGAAAAACTCTGCCTGTACTGCAGTAGAATTAACATAGAGTTCAACAATAGATAAACTTCTCTGTTCCTGCTTCTTGGCTCTGTAACAAGGACAATTATTTTATTTCTACTTTTATTTTTATTTTAATAAGCTTTAAAGTCATAGGTAACCACCGTTTGGGAGAAGCAGCTCCCTCATTAAAAACACTTGTAGGTGTGAGCCCTCCTGTTAGGGCAGGACTGGGCTCTTGTCTCCACACAGCCACAGAGGCCAGTTCCAGCTCCATCCACTGCAGTTTTCACCCTTCCAACATTCCTGCTGAGTAGGGACAAAGGGATACATTTGCCCACAGACTTTTGAGTCTCCTCTCATTCCCAAGGGTATTTCTGAGGCCAGTGCAGTTATTAAATCTGGAAATTTTTGCTTCTGCATGAAAACTGCACTGCCAGGAAGGGCTGTCGATGTCAGAACTGTATGATATTTTGCTATTGCATTGATAATTTTGATTTAAAATGTGATAATATTTACTTAATGAAATATTCATCTGAATTTAAAGCTTTTGTCTTCCTATTTTAAAGCCCCAATAAATTAGGACAAATCACAGGTAAGCCACAGCTGAATGCTTTGACTTTTCCTATAAATATCTCCCTGTTATTGAAACTAGCTCAGCATAATAATATCCTGCCATCAATCCAGGAATAAACAAACAGGGATACAATAACAATATCCACTTACCTATATCCTTTGCTCTCACTGCTACCGGTCTCCTCAGCTCAGTAACAAATTTTTTGGCATCCAGACGGATTTCAATGATGTTGTTCAATAAAGCAAACAAAGGTGCCAGTGGGAAGGAGGCAACAAACAAAGTTACAAACCCAAACTGGATAACTGGAAAGAAAAACAAAACATTTCAGTGCCTGTTGTCAGTATTTACCAAATGCACCCATCACCACATCAGTGCCAGCTCCTGAATTCTGACAAGCTGATGAGTTCTGGGAGACTCAATCCCATTTTCTGTATCAGGCACAGTTTGCATGATGGATGCTCTGTTTGGCCATGGAAGGGTTAGTTGTCACTTGTAAAAGGCAAACCAAGAGTAACTAGAAGGATGGGGAAGCTCCTGAAACAATTTTTCTGTGGGCAAAGCTGGCACAGGAGTGAGGGAGTGGGATTCTGGCAGTGACCATGTTGGCTCTTCCTAAACTTCCAGTGTTCTACCTGGCAGGTTTTTGGCCTTCACCAGTTGTGCTGGAAGCTTTGGAAAGGACATGGCAGATTCCTGCCTCTGCCAGGAATAACTTGCTTTCTATAACGTGGGATCATATTTGCTTTTTGCATGGATGTCATGCTCATCCTGGTACTGCCAGTGCCCATCTTTCTCCTGTTACTTGCAAATGCTGATCTTAGTAACTGCATCTTTTCTTATTTTTAGGAACTGTCAGCATGGCATTGTAGTTTATACTACTGAACTCCCATCTGCTTCAAGTACTCTGAATATCAAAGTCACCAGATATTCTAATTTGTTTCACTCAGCATAACATATTACTTGAAAAAAATGTGATCTGTTAAGTACAACCAAGGCTATAGACTTGCACTCCCCTCAGAAGATTTAGTTCAGCTATCAGATAAAAGACTCTGGTGTGGAAATGATCAAATCTGAACTAACTTATTTCCAGTGAAGGGTTCAACCGATTGTAAAATATGCCTCACAATCTCGAGTGGATGCCACTTAATCATTTGCATTTGAAACCTGACAGTGATGTGTTACATGGCTAGAAAGAAAATACCTAAAATATCATTCTAAAGTAGCATCTTGCAAACAGCAGAGAGCACAGTTCAGCCCTCAAGCAGCCAGGGTTGGCTAAAAAATGTTCCAGTCCAAGACTGCACATGATAATAATTCAGTTATCTCATATCCACTGTCTGCTAAATGCACAGTTCGAAAAGCTCAGCTATCAATCCCAATTAGTCACAACAACTACGGTTTAAAATGCCTTCTTTCCACCTCACTCACTCATTTCCATGTACTCAGGGGTGAGTCCAGCAAAGGGCTCCAGGTTATAGTCCACTTCATAGCGCTGCTTTTTCTTCATGTGCTCTTCATGGTCTAGAGAACGCCGACGCTTCAATTTCAAGTATCGTATAAGCTTCTTCATTTTTCTGAGGGAAATGGAGACAATTTGCTGAGCATTCATTCTGCTCACTCAGTGCTCATTTCTCAGTTATTTCACATTAGTAGGCACAATAATTAAAAAAAAGAAAGCACGGAAGTTGCTACTTACGGGATGCCAATCTCAAACAAATTGTTCTGGATCAGCTGCTTGCCCAACATGATAATACTGAGCTGAATACACAACTCCATTAGGCAACCTCCTGGGGCACACTGAGGTGAACAGAGGAGAGGTCAGTCAGAACACCTCCTCCACCCCATCCATCCAACATGATCCCAGACAGGATAGAAATTCAGTTACCTCTTCCATTCGGAAGGAATGGAAAATATAGACGTAGTCGCCTGGACGTCCAACAAATCTAGGGCACAATGGTTAGAGTTAAAAACATCAGACGGATTTTATACTTTCAATATTAGATTCCTAAAGTAATTTATGTCACACTCCATGCCTCTGAGTGGGATCACCTAACGTTTAGTCCTGAAAAGGCCTCCAACAAGCTGAAACCCCAAACAGCCCTTTTATCACTCACCGGCCTTTGAAGAAAGCCACGTAGAAAATGGGGGTGTAGGCGTTGACAAATTTCAGCAGGAAAGCCTTGAAAATCAGCCGCTCCTCAAAGTTCTTGTCAGTCTTTGGTACCTCTGGAAACAATGAGACATGGATGAGAAACATTAAGGAATTATCCTACCTGGAAACATTTCAAGATCCTGTAGATAAATGTGGGTTTTAGAGAATATTAGCCACCTTTTAAACAGAGGGATATATATATGTATAGTGCTATATATATATATGTATGTGTATGTATATATATGTATGTGTGTGTGTGTATGTATATATAAAAGCAGTATGTCTGCACTGAGGTCAGTGGTCAATCTGCTGAGGATCCCACCAGTCAGACAAGTTACAACAGCAATTCTAATTTTGTTCCACACCTGCCTGACCTTCACGACAATCATTTGTCAACGTGCAAAAACATAACCTGAAAAGTTTTCTGGACATTTCGTTACTGGCAATTTTTTGGAAATAATTAAAAAAAAAAAAAAAAGTTCCACAGTGGAATTTCAGCCACAAATTTGACTGTCCTTGGCTTTGCTTATGAGCCCCAGTGATCTGGTTGCTCTGATTTAACTCCCCTGAGGTGAGCTGAGGGCTCCAACGCACCGATCTGCGTGAGCCACCTGGCGATGCAGCCGTACACCTCGTCCAGGATGATGATGACCACCAAGTTGATGATGACAGCGGTGGCGGTGACGGTGACGCGGACGCTCGAGCGCCCCGAGGGTGTGGAGCTGATGGCCAGGGCAGCAGCTGTGGAGATCCTGTAGATGATCACTCCGAACACAATGGCAAACGTCAGCCCAACCTGCGAGGAAGAACCACCCAAAACTTTACCAAAGAGTCACTTTGAAAGATTTTGTCTGGGATTTAGAAATAGCCTTAAAAATGAGACCTCTGGCCCACACTCCAAGTCCGTCCAATACTGCATTAAAGCTTTGATGAACTGTGGGAAAGGAGCCTCTTTTGTCACTAGAAAATCACATGAAAAAGAATGATACCACGATGCCACAATTGCAGGAAAAAGGATATTTTTTTAAAGGTACCTAAATGTAAACACCATGTTTAGCAGTATTAAAAATTACTACATATTACTAATAAAGAAATTCTAAAATACTACCTAATACTAATGAATATAAATAATATTTGTAATTAATATAAATCCTAATATTAAAAGTATTAGTTGGCTTGCTTTCAGCCCTAATATCAGCAGCATATACACATGGTATTTCCTCTGTGATAAACAAAAAACCCCAAATTTGAAATAAATAGAAATATCTCAGCTTCACTCTGCCCAGCCTTTAGATGCCTTACTCAGGCTCACCATGCTCTCATAATCACAAACTAAAATTAAATCTGATTAAATCAACACACTTCCTGGCGCAGTAAAATCTCTCTCAATTTTTCATTGCTTAAATAAAGGAATGATTTTAAAACATGACTCTCAAAAGATACCGATTCTTCAGCCAAGCATATGAGATTTGCTGCATTTCTGTTCTCTAAAAATACAAATATTAAAAAAACCCAATCCTAAACCAAAATCCCTACCCCTAAAATCCAAATTAATTGACTTAGTCTGAGGATTTTTACCTTTGGAAAGGGTTTAAGCTTTTTGTATATATCTGTCAATTTGTTCCAAGACTTGAATTTTTATTATTTCTGTCAACATTTGTTTTAAATGCTGATGCTTTATCAGTAAATGGAAGAAGGCTGTTCTCATCATTATTTTACCTTTTCCTTGAATTAAGTGCTCTGTTTGCAATTCTCCTGTTAGATGTTATCGCTCCATATTTGACTGATTTATTTAAAATTATTGCAATTATAATTGCAACTGGCAACGTCATTTCTTTCCTAAAGTTTGGTTATAAAATTATGCTGGTCTCTACTTCCTGAACACTTTCTGAGAGGGCTCTCTGTACTTTTTAAGCCTCGTGCCATCAGTGGTGTGGGAATTTCCACTTCAATGCCCTCATTTTCCCATACCTTATCTTAGTATTTTTTTTAATTTATTGGAAAGAGACAGAAAAGTAGAAATTCAAGCTCTTGAAAAGATTTTAGATCATAAACCAATAAAGTGCTTGAATTTTTCCACTGGGAAAAAGCCATTTTGAATCACATCCACCTGATAAAGTTTCTATCGCTTCTCTTCCATACAATGACAATAACAGAAATTTCAAGTTTTGACAGGTGATGCTTACCATGAAGATGATGCCAACAAAATTGGTTAAATACGCTGGAAAACGGTCCTTCCATGTCAGCTTCTCTCTGTCCGTCTAAAATTTTTTTGGGGAAAAAAGAAGTACATTTTCTAAAGAAGGAGAATGTGATTCTGCACATGTGATGAAAACAGAGAGGGGGAAGAAAAGGCTGGCAAAACCACAATCAGTTAGAAGATGCAGACACAGTGTTTACAGTCACAATTCCACACAAGCAAATTGTTTACTCCATATCCAGGTTCAGATGGTTCAAGTGCCTGCTCTGGGAATATAAATAAACCAGATTTTTCTGTGTACTTTTTGAAGGAAACATGCAAATAGGCTGTCATAAGCCATGAAGTAAGGTCTCTCTTGCTGTTAAATATTTTGTTTTGCTTTCCCTAGAAAAATCCCTCTCCTTCATCTCCCCCTCCACAGTTAATATTTGCAGCTCTGCTGTTGCACAATTGGCTCCACTAAAATACAGATTTAAGTATTAATTCATGCTATGGAGTAGCTCCAAAGTTAATGCTCAGTTGACAGGGAAGATTTAGTTTTTGTGTGTGTCAAGATTTGAAATTCCTTTGATATGAGTGATTTTTAGTTTTACCTGGCTATTCCCATGGTATTCAATGGACTATACTAATAGGAATTATTGAAGGGAGGCTGGAATGAAGTGATCTTTAAAGGTCCCTTCCAACCCAAACCATTTTGTTATTTTCTATATAACAACTCTGTATATTCTCTGAATTCTCTAAATCCAGTCAATTAGCCACTCCCTGAATTTTGGCTACAAAATAGTCATTTAGAAGAGAATTGCTCCTCTGGTGTCCTTCACAAACTTGGATGCCTGGAATTGTTTTGAAACACCATAAAATCAACAGCAAAAGGAACATCACAGAGGATGATGCACACGTTGTAATGCACATAAAAATATTACTCAAATTCTATTTTTATGACATGCACGTTGTCTCAGGGAAGTGCAAGCAGCTCTTTCAACACATGGCCCATGCTGCCCTGCAAAACATAACATCCAGGATGGGAAATCTAAGATTAGCCATGCAGTGTCATTCCCAACTCATAGACCAGTGTCCCAAAAAGTGCTGAAGGAACAAGAGGAGGAAGGGGAGGAAACCCAGAGCTGAATGTGACTATTAAACAAAGGTTCAACAGCCAAAACAAAATTGACTTCTCTCTTCCATAATTACTCATAATTTGAGTTTCTTCACAAGTTTGAATAAAAAGAACCAATTTCACCCAAGCCATGACTGTCTTAACTCTTTGTCTCCATTTGTTTGCTGTCTCTTCTGGAAAATATTGGTGCTTCTGACGGCAGTCAAAGAAAACAGAAAAGGGTTGGGCAATATGGCATTACAAAGCACTGCTCAATTAATTCCAATGAGTAATTCCATATTCTCTACTGACACAGCACTTTAGCACAAGTGAATGCTCTGTTAGTTTGCTTAAGGCTTTGTGTTTCAGCTTTAAGTTAATAAAATATAACAGCAACAGAAGAGAAATGCTTGTCCCAAATCCTAGGGAACATCAGGTAATCTTGCAAAGGATATTCCATTTTTATTATAGGATTGTGCTCTGCTTTCACTTTTATGAGGTGTAAAGAATGTCCAATTTTTTTTTTTTCTTTTAATTTTTTTCTTAATTAGACTTCTCATGAAAAAGCTATCAGTAATTTTGGTTTAGCTTTAGATATTTTTTCTTTAAGAAGGTTTCCAAGTCTTACAACAGTCAAATTTGAACTTTAACACACTAGATCTCAATAAAAGATACTCACCAAGTCTCTCAAAAAAACCCTCTTTTTCTCATGTTTCCCAGATTAGTAACATCCAAATTGAATACAGCCCAAAAACTTATAAATAGTCTGGTTAAAAAAAAAAATTCCTTTCTTAATTGCTCATCTTTCATTCTCCAATATTTGAGGGCCACTATTAATTGTCTGATTAGTCTTCCACATTTAAGACCCAAGTTACAGGTTTTTTAGCAGAAAACAATAAAGTCTGTATCTAAAATCATTTACCCAGCCTATCATAGTGCAGCAACCCAAATTATTTCTCTTCTGTAAGGGATTTAAAAAGGGATTTGCTTATGGTGCTGAACCACTTACACACAGCATCCTATAACAGATTAATGGGAACACACCACCAGCAGGTCTTTAGCATCTTTTAAGAAGAGCTCAGTGGTACTCAAGTATACATTTACTTTAATACTCATCTATATGTGCTACCTCTTAAAACTGTAAATGTTATTGCAGTTGTACTTTCAGAGGGTTGTCATAAAATCCTAATTTAGGGAATGGTTCCACATTGTGGTGCCACTGGCAACAGACACAAGAGAGGAAATTCTGCCAAATTTTATGCTGGAGTTTTTACTTCTCTCATTAAAACCACGGCACACAAATGGCTCACTTCGTCCAGTGAAGGGGGAATAACTTCAGGTAGGATGGGGTCACCAGTGTGCAGGGGAGAAAAGGAACTTTTCCAAAGCTTTCTGCTGCTGACAGGAAAGGAATTCCAGCTCCAGTGAAAGGGCAGGGAAGCTGCTTGTAGGGATTGCATCATCCCTTGGCAAGAGGCAGGTGTGACTGGCAACACCTTTCTTACAGTGATGTGAAGAGCAAGTTCAGAGCATAAGTGAGCACTGCCTTGTTCAGTGGGATAAAAGGGGAAGCTGTGATTTTTTAAAAGGCAGAAAGTTATTGCCAAAGTTGGAATTCGGCATGGAAATCAGAGTTAGTACTCTTTATTAATATTTTTATTTGCAGAGAACGTCCAGCAAGACAGAGAACTCTTCCTGAGAGGCTTTAGGTAGTTTTACTGCACAGAACAAGATAGTTTGTTACTGTTTTCTGAAACTTGATTTATTACAGTTTTCTCAAACTTGATTTATTAGCACTAGAGGAGCACCTCTCCTGAATCTAATTAGGAAAGGCATTTTTAGATTTAATCAAGTCTTGTGCCTGACAGACCCTGCACATCTCACGTACGGATGAAGACATCTGGAATTTAAACACAGTGAGCATTGACTATTTTTTACCTATTTCTTAGTCTTGGGTCACTGCCTGCTGCAACAACCTTCTTTTTCATAAGTAAAACAAATGAGTATTTTTACCATACCTCTTTATGTTTATGTTCTTTTCTCAATGATTTTTCTAAAACTTTTGCTTCATATTCTGCTCTTGGATGATCCTGTGAAAGAAGTCATATTTAGTAAAAAAGCAACATTACTTATTTTCTCTATCAGCTACAAATGAACTTTCTGCAGGTCAATTTCCTGATAATTTCTGAGTTTCTCACTGAATGCCAATTCACTTGGTATGTCACTCATGTCAACTGACAGTTCACTATAATTAAAAAAATGTTAAATTATGCATTGACAGGAGCAACTGCAGAACGATTTGGACAGCAATGTGCAGTGCTCTGTAGATTAAATTTAATACATGAGATATGCAGCACAACCTGCAGACAGCATGGCTTATGATGCTTGGATTTTAGTTACCTCTATTTTTGATAAAAGTTAAATGTCTTTAATTATTTTCAGTGGTTCTCAGCTCATGTGGGGATTAATTTTCTGCTGTAAGTATGCAAAATACTTGGCTTTGGGCTCCCATAAAATTGTCAGTTGGGGTGTTCCCCTAATTCTGTCCTGAACAGCATCCATAGATACCCCATCAGCATTGCAGGAGAAGATGCAGGAAACACTTGGAAGTAAGAGACAGCCAAAAGATTGAGGAAGATTCATGGATTCCCGATAATTACACATTCATAAAAGAGTCAGAATTTAAAATTATGCATTGGATGTGAAACAGAACGGAGCTGAAAAAAGTCTGAACAACTGGAGAGGTGAAGGGTGTAAAGGCAAAGCAATCAGTTGGAGTTCCAAAGAAAATCTGATGCTCAAAAAAGGAGAAATGGAGAGCAAAAGATGGCATTCATCGGTAGGTATGGAATAAAAAAGGTAGGAGCAATTTAAAAAAAAAAGTTTTCCAAACCTTGACTGCCTCCTTCAGGAAACCAGAAAAAAACCATGAAAAACAAGAAAAAAAAACCAAACAAACAAAAAACAAATAAACAAAAATTTGATTACTGAACTGTTGCAGGTCATATTGTATTCATATATTAGAAGTTACATAAAACAAACATAGGTAAAGTGGATGGTTAGACACTACCAGAGAAAACCCAGTCTACTCATGTTCTATATTAATTAACATTACTGCAAGTATTGTGTGAACCAGGCATCCCTAAAAATACCAGAAAATGAGATACTTTGTGCTTTAACATTTCACTTGAAATCCCAACTGTTCAACATTTTTCTAGCTTAAGTATCCCCCAAATCAGCAACAGAAGGATCTTAAATTCTGTGCTAAACCCATGACTGTATTATTTATAACTGACCACCAAAAACACAGAATAAAACATACAGAATTGACAGCTGTTGATTTGGCTGGGCAGAGCTTTGAACTCAGACATGAAGCAGACATTGGAAAGATACACTTAATCCTGCCCACTTTCATGGATGCTAACAAGTTACCAAAAATAAAGGAGCATATAGTGTCCAGGAAATAAATCCCTGTATTCTCCCCCAGTAAATAGGTATGGACCAGCTCAGAGGCTGCTGGAACAGGGCACCTGAATATATTATGGAGGAGATGAACATATTAAGGGGAGATAATTCCTACAGAAAGGCTCTGGAGGCAAGGGGAGTGATGGCTATGCCAGGCTCGTGAGCTGCAGGGTGTCAAACCCAGGGAGGGCTGGTGAAGTTTGTGTTTCACGTGAGCAGTATTTGTTGTGTATCTATTTAGGACATCTAGAGATGTGACAAGGGAGGTCACACTTCTTTTAATAACAACAGCAGGTCAAGGCTGGGGGCTGGGACTGTGGTCTGCTCTGGGAAGGTGTCTCCTTTATTTTCTGTAAAGCAGCAAAATTGAAACCAAAATGGTGGGAAACAGTTTCTAAGCTGACTGAAGATTTTCTCTCTCTCCCTTCTAAAACTTAATTTATTTTGAAGATCTTTTTACATACAGATTTGGCCCCTTTCTCCTTTATGCTCTTTAGCAGATTTAGTATAAACCTGGCCAGGGATATTATTTTTTTTAGCCACTGCAAAAAACTCCACCACCTCCATACCATATCTCTGCCCATGCCTCAAGCCCATGTCTGGCAATATTTTCTGAGGTATTTTCCAAGTCAAGGCTTGATCCTGCATCGTTAAAGTTAATAGGAATTTTTCAGTGCTTTTTCTACAGTGCTGTAACTTTATCAGCTTCAATGCACTCATTTCCAATTTACAGCAGTGTGTGATGAATGAGGTCCTTGGCTCTTGGCACCCTGACTTCAGCCCAGCAGGTCTGAGCTGTATATTCCATGCCTACACTGGTAGGTGTGACCCCACTACACATTTCGGGGGAAAAAAGAAAAAATCACATTTTGTGGCTATACAGTTACATTCCCATGGCAACAGGACTGAACTAGTTATGCCCTTGCTACAAAAACCTCAAATGGTTCATATGTAGGGATTTTCCTTCCTCCTGTAGGATGGTACCCTCCCAGGATATGAGGCAAAGTCTGTAAGGTCAGGGCAACAGCAAGGTGGAAGGCAAAGAGTCAGAACTGAAGGAACAAACCTCCTCCTCTTCAAACCCAGTCAGGTCCCACCTGTAGTTAAGGCGCATCTGTTTTCTCTTCCAGTGCTCCATAAAGGTGGCAGCTGAAACAACAGTTTAACATATAACACAGATTACCATATAACTTCATTTCTGTTTTCTTTTATTCAGCAGTCAGGTCTGGCTGGGAATCACTAATGTGCCATGAGCCAAATGTTTTATCCAGGTGAGCTGAAAAAAGGCATTCGTTACATCCATAGCTTCATGTAGGAAGATACATGCAGTTTTTAAGGTGTCTAAGAAAGCCAGGCAGCCAAACTTATTTAAATATTTATGTGTGACTAATGATATAATTGGTCTTTAACTGCATATTGTTTCATTTGTGAGTCAAAAAAACCTGAGTCTTATGTGTACAAAACAGGAACGATTTCACTTGTACTGATGGCAGAGTTATTCCCTAAAAACATCAAGATTAAGCATTTTCATATCATTATAATTACATCCACCTAGTGGTCACAATAATGTGGTTGGCTCTAATCATCACACTCAAACCCAAATACTCTTGTGAAAACTACATGTGGGCAGGCATGAAAGAGGAAGACTTTGAGAGTTTTAATCATTAAAAACTCAGCCATTTTCTTTTTGATGGAGAAGGCTCAGAGAAAAGAAAAAAACTCGTTAAAGCAATTCTTGGGTCCCCATGAATGATCCCAGTCTGTATCAGTCTATCTGACCCTGAGACTGAGCAAGTTCTCAGAGGACATATTTAGATGCTGGGAATACACCAGTGTTGTATAATAAATAAGAAGATTATGAAAGAGGCAAGTCTACCAAGAAATGGTGCTCCCAGGGGAGCTTCCCACAGTGAGTATTAACAGATGTACTCAGAAACATTTGTATCCAGAAAAAAAACAGAGGCAGGGAGAGGGTAACAAAGTTGAACAGAGAGAAAAGGACACCCTCTTGACTGGAGCCAGGCTGGGGCCTTGACATTCATTTGCCTTCCAAGAGAAACTCTCCTGTGGAAAAGCTACAGCTGAGCCCCTTCACAAGCCACAGGCTTCCTGTGAATCAGAGTGGCCAGAGCTGTGTCTTGAGAGGGTCTCTGTCTCAAGGACCTGGAATTGCCTCTCCTCGCTGCGGGCAGTTCTCACATTGGGTGCAGACTGCAGCTTCCACTTACAGCCAGAGGTATGGAAAAGGGATGAGATGCTACAGGAAATCCTCCTGTGGCACTGATTTATAGCAGGGCAAAAGGAGAGGACAGTGTCTGGAATGCTGGGCTGTTTTGGGAGCCCTGGGGGAAGGTGCCAGGGAGCTGCATCCCTGCTCTGTCATGAGCACCTGCACTTTCCTATTTCAACTGTACGTGAATTTAAAAACATGAATTCAAAACTATGTGGAGAAAGGTCTTAGTTTTTCAGTTGAAAAAGACCTTTTTGAAACATTTGTTTTATACAGTATTGTACCACAATAAAATTTTATGTTGACTCCAAAGTGTCATGTTGCTTGAGGAATTTGACATCCCACTGCAAAACGCTCTCAGATTTTGTGCAGGGCCGAGAACGTGGCTTCTGCCAATCTGCCAATCTACTTTGCACAAGAGTGTAAAAAAATGGATAAAGACACCCATAGTTGCTTGCTGTGGAAAGGGAGGCAAACTTTTACTTTTTGGACAAGAGGATGCAAGATCCATGTGGGGCTCACGTTAATGGTAAATGAGGCAGACCAAAGTTGACACTTGACTTTCCTCGTACTTGATAATAAGCTCTCAGTGCTGCATCTAAAACAATGTTATCCCAAACACAGACCCTGGCCAAAAATTTAAATTACATTATGTTGAATTATACTTAAATCAGTTCGGTAAATGGTAATGTACAAACAGTTTCCTCTGTACTGGAAAAGATGAAAACTTGAAGTGTATTACTAGGATGAAATATAATCCAGAACAAGTTATGTTAATTCACAACGAGGTATACATGAATGCTTGTGCTGCTCTCACTGCTGCTGGGAATATGTGGCCATCAAAGCTCCTCTCCCCTAGAACCCATTCCTGGAGCAAGGAGGTTCCCCATCCCTCCCTCAGCGAGGGAGGGGAAAAGTCTTCCATAACCATTCCTGAAGACATCCTCACAAAGATTGCAAGAGAAGATTCTTATTTTGACCCAAGTGCTAGAGACATGCCCAGAAAGGGATCAAAGCATGAGAGCAGCATCAGGATCAGGAAAAATCCCTCTCCACCACTGTTCCTTCTTCCCAGTCTCCTTGCAAGATGTCTGCCTGCTGATAAACCTAGTTGCATCTCAGAGCACACTCAGGAATCAATGTTGGTTTGTCCTGAAGACAGTAAAGGCCATTACACTTCCCCCTGGAGCCCTCCCCTCAACCCCAGAATACATTAATACATTTCTTCTGTAATGTTCTAAAGTAGAAGCTGGCTCTGCAAAGAGATTTTTTTTTTGGCAAGCTGTGCAATCCCGTTAATGAAATTTTGACATACCAGTTTTATGACAGATGCTTAAAAATTTCATTTGTTATTCAGCTTGAGCAACTTTTTGAATTTTAGCTTCCAGTCCAGAATATAAATTTTGGTGTGACAGTTTCATGGAAAAGAAAAAAAAAAAAGGAAGAAGAAAAAAAAGGAGACATTCTTTATATCATTAACTGCTTGTGTATAAATACACTGCTTTATCTCCTCTGTTTCTTCCTGTTGTATTTTCAATAATTAAAAGCTT
This sequence comes from Anthoscopus minutus, assembly GCA_013399455.1. NCBI lineage: Eukaryota > Metazoa > Chordata > Aves > Passeriformes > Paridae > Anthoscopus > Anthoscopus minutus. Next base: position 227,631 of record VWYI01016763.1, on the reverse strand, counting down.
AACATCAAGGCATAGATCTTCTTACCCCAGAGAGCCATGAAGACTGAGAAGAAGACAGTTGCAGGGTTATCAAACAGATGACTTGCACGGGCAGTGGCACAAGCAGAGCTCATCTTCCAGTAACTGCATGTTTTGTCACACAAGGGACACATGGTGATGTTGTTTCTCTGGTCACACATCTCCATACTGCAACAAAGACACAAGAGAAGGGAAAAGCATGGTCAGGATGACTCCAGCTTCATGTTCTGGTGATATTTTCTCCTCTGGACAGCAGCTGTTTCTGTAGGATCACTGGACACAATCGTACACGACTGCAGGGGCTGAAATCCTCATGTAAGGCTGTCTCCCTCACTCCTTCCTTCCCCAGCTCTATTTCCATTCCAGGGAATAAGATGGAACATTAAGAAAGTCATACTGCTCTATGCTTTCTACTCTAAGATATTTCAGAATAAAATAAATAAAAATAAAATAAAACACTCTTGTTTTGAAATACAAAGTACAGTGATAGATAAGGTACAAGGGAAATGCTGAACATCAAGAGACTGAAGTTCAACAAATTTATCTCCTCTGTGCTCCATCTGTGAAATAGCAACATTGACCCTCACTATGACTTTCTTCAACTGTTGGAAGCACTACAAAGCAATCTGAATGAACAAAAATAAAATTAGATCTATTTTTCAGTACCTATTATCTGCTTTGTTATTCAGGGCTGGTGCTTGTTGCACACACCATGTAATTTGCATCTCGAGCTGATGATGCATGCAGGGCGAATAATGCAAAATCAGAGGGCTTTAAAAATGTTTTAATACAAAACTTGCAGAAAGATTAAAAGTAGGAGGATGTCCAGATTTTGTTGATGTGATCACAGCAGCTTATTTAAGGGATATATATTCTTGATGCATCTCTCTGTCACACAATGCCTTCCTCAGCACTCTGCGCTGGCAAGCACCAAACCCCCTCATTAGCAGAATTTTACTGGTTTGTTTTAACACAATGATCTGAGTTTGGGAAAAAACCCAACCACCTGAGCAACTGGCCAAGAATTATTTTTAGGACATCAATGCAAACTCCCCAAGTAATATTAACAATGAATGCTAATGAGAGAGAAATGTGCTGTTCTGTGCCCTTGGGAGAGCTCTGTGGCTTACTGGAAGCTGAGATCAGGGGGGCCTGTGGAGGTGGATTAATTTTAAGCACAGCTTCCAAACGATGAAGAGTTGAGGATGGAGAGTTTTAGGAGCACAACAACCTGCTGCAACAACCAGTTGGCACAGATGGGAACAGGGACTGGGGTTTTGGTGTGTGGGTGGCACAGGAAAAGACCCAGGAACACGAAACCTCAATTTCAGCTGTTCTCGGCCTACATATTACTGACAAAACATTTCTAAGGCAAGGCAACTTTGAGCTTGAAGTGCCCTCCAACAACAGAATCTATTTATTCGTCCATTTTACCTGGGTATATTCTCATCCACAGTTGCACAGCCATACAGGAAAACGATAATCCCTACAATTGAAGCTGGAATGAGCATTTGTGTATAAACTCCCAGCCAGGCAAAATATAGCCCGATCTTCTCTCCAAAGTATTTTCTGAAATACATTTAGAAAAAGAGAAAAAGAAATGAGAGAGAGAGAAATGTTTCCTATTTCTTAAAATATAATGTGGCTAAAATTATGAATCACATCTGGATTAGGCATGGAGAAAGTAAGATCTGATGACCTGTGGGAATTTTTTTCTTCTCTCAGAGGACTCTCTTATGATGCTTGGAGTCCATCCAGAGATACAAGCACCCTGAAAACAAGTTTGTCCCACTGGTCATTTTTTCTCCCCACTGTGTTTCTGCTGTGCAAAGTGGTATCTCTGGACCCTCTGTGAGTGAATCCTCTTAAAAGGCACCTCATTTTCTTCACAGAGTCTCAGGTCTTATTATGAGAAAACAAAATTCATTAAAAATATATCCCTGTAAGCTTTCACACTATGTGGGATATATCAGCATGTTCTAAACTCACAGAAAACTTCTTTTCTCCCAGTGAATTTCCCATTCTCTGGAATCCCCCGGGGGTAGCACTGAGGGCAGCATCCCCCTGGGGGCACAGGGCATCCCTGCAGAGCTTCATCTCTGCTTGTGGAGACTCCACACCAATGGCTGAACTCTCACCTCACCAGGTCGATGGGCTGGTATTTATAAAACACTCCGTAGCTCGCCCACTCCTCACACAGGAGCTGGAAAACAGAAAGGCAAGAGAAAGGTGAGAGCTAAAGCACCAGTGGGTTCCCCTTTGGCTGCTGTGAGACCCGCAGGCCCAGTCTCACCATGCAGGGGTTTCAGCCCAAATCGTGCCAACACGCAGCCTGCATTAAATAGTAAAAGTAAATGTGATGGTTTGGCATGCTGCAATACAGTGATGGATTCCAGCACGTTAAAAGGCTCTTCAGCAGCTGGACTGATGGATACCTACAGCAGAGCCAGGGACAGCAGTGCTGGTTTTGTGATCTGTAGGGGTAGTCAGCCTCTGGGGGAAGAACCTTTCTTCCTGACATCCAACCTCAACCTCCCCTGACACAACTTCAGGCCATTTTGCTATAATTCAGCATCCAGCAAGTGGTGCTGGGCTGAGATGTCTCAAAGGCTGCATTTAAAATTTTTTTCAGCTTTAAACCACAATAATTTCCACTCTTCCTTTTTGTCAGGATGCGGGCCAAGAAAAACAATGATCCCCGTTACTGATTTGCAAAACTAAATGCCTCACAAAAATAGGTTCATCTGAGACCTTCAACTTATCCTTTATTTTGTAAAATATTTAAATACTGCCTCTCAAACCTGACTCTTTTCCCCTCATTCAATTCAGCCAACAGAGTGAACAAGAAATTAAACTCAATGGGCAACAAAGACTAAAACCAGGTACAGGGAGGGTAGTAACATGATTAATCTTCTTCCTAGACCAAACAGGATGTTAGTCCCTAAACTCCAGGCTATTTTATCATGGGAAACGACAGATGTCAAATTCCGACATGTCTCCAGTGAAATGCAGGAAAAAAAAAAAAAAAAAGGCAGACCAGAGCCTGACCATTGCCCATGCCCATTCCTCCTGCACACACTTGATCACAGAGAAGTTTCACAGCAGACAATGTTCCTATAGCAATTTTGGAATTCTCCTGCCAAACCATTAAGAGAGAATTTCCAAGCTGAACTGCTGTACTTATACAAATGGCCTGACTCATTAAGGAAAAAAAAACAAAAATCAACTTCTCAGCTTTTACAGAAATATGACGTCAAAAATGTAAGTGGGCTGCAGGTTTTCCCCTCTGCAACCAAAAATCATTCATTATTAATTTACTTACAACAGTAAGGGCAGGAACTGAAACTTAACAGCAGGCCTTTATGAAATAGCAACATTCTTGCAAATTATATTTTTATTCTGCTTTAGGTTTCTTTCAACAATATTTTTCAAAGGTTTAAGGCCAACTGCCGGTGTCTGGGAAGCAATGATTTGGGATACCTCAACATCCACGTGCAGCACTAGCTAAGCCCCTTCCTTTTATATATATATGTTTTAATTTAATCTTTAAGTTTATGCTGGAAATTAGATTCCTTTTCTGTGATCTAAGCTAGTCAGACATATCAGGAAAACATCAAGCTGAGGAGATTTTGCAGCAGTGCCATGTTGTAGTTTTGTGCAACTTGAAACCAGATTTGTGCCTAAAGTACAAATTAATTATCTTATTTATCCTGACATTTATCTGCCTGATATTCAAAGCACAGCTTCAAAGACATGATTAGAGGAGATCAGCACACTAGACCTAAATATTTACTTCATTTCTAGGCCTCAAATCTTTAATTTTCTTGTTAAAAAAAAGGAACAGGCCTGGCCTAGTACTGGATAAGATTAAAGAAAGCTTCAAGAAACTAGAGACATGCCAAAACACACCAAAAGATTATTGGATGGAACTGAAATTCAAAAGCCAAGGTAAACATTTCCAAAAACACAATGGACTTGTGAAATTAGTGAATTAGTGAGGTTTGAGATGCTGGTAATGAAGAAGATAATCTGGACACTTTCAGAAAACATGGACTTTCATCCTATTTTTAGTTGAGCGATGTGTTGCTTAATAATGAAAAGACAGATGTGTGGTATTTTTAAATCAATAGAGGGAGGCAAATAACATTCACTGCCTTTTGATGAACCATTTGCACCTGAAGGAACAGCACACCGTAAATTTTGGGAACCTGTTTTTATATATAAAGCCTGAAGGTCTTTAAATCTGCTTTTTCTATGACCTGAATTTTCAGAGTATTTCTTTGGAGGAAAAAAAAATTATAAAATAAGCAAGGAAGGCAAAGTTTCAGGTCTGAAAGTCCAGTATATACAACACCCAAATTTAGTAGCTCCTCCTGAGAGAACTGGTTGTCACCTCTCCATTTCAGTTTTTGTCTGATGCACAGACAAAAGCCACCCTTCTTTGGGGAAGTGTGATGGGGAGGATGCAGACACTGAGCTTTGAATTTAAGAAATCAGCATTTCCACAAAGGATGGAAAATTTGGTTTTTGCTCATACTTCCTTACTATAAAGTACTACTTCCTACTTCCTTAGGAAAAGTACTTCCTTAGGATAATTTCTAATTGTTTTACCACAGTGAAAAAATGTCTTTCACTATACAGACAATAAAATTACAATTAAAACATTAAGCTCAGCAGAAAGTGATACAATGCCTCAGTGTACATTCACGGAGCACCTTCTGGCTGCAGAGCACATAGAAAACATTTCTGAGGACTTCTTATTCCTGTTAAATATTTAATATTTGTATTTCCCAATCCCTTTTATGCTTATGTTTTCACTTGCCTCTGCCTCCCCCTCCTGCAGTTCTGAACCTCATGCCACAGAACAAAGCAGGATTTATGCCCAGTACAGATACCAGAATATAACTAGGCACACTCTCATCAGAGCTGGCCTGAAATGACATCATCTGAACTTTAGGAGGAGTTATATGTCATTATTCTTACCAGTGTGGTATGAAAGATATCATTACTGAGCTGGGTACTTTATACATCTCCACACTACATTCCACATTTAGGCTAATTTAAATACTGGAAAGCACTTTTTTTCTTAAGCTGCTTGGCATTTAGTGCCTTTTTGCAGCATTTTCTGTGGAATCTTGGCAAAAACATCCAGTTCCCAACAGGTGACTCTTCAGGCTGGGGTTCTTCTGAAAATGTTCAACCCCTCTGTGCATCAACTTACTTTTCTGTCATTTGGCTCCACATTTTCACCTTCATAGTCACCCTTTAAAGAGAGAGAAAATCTGCGTCATCCAGCGGGTTTTGACAAGAACTGCTCTTCAGCCTGCATACCCACGTCTCCCACTCACTTAATGCATCAAAACCAGAAAAAGCAATCTGTAAAATAATGCTGTATTTTAGGAGCTCATTTGTCATTGCACACTTTGTCTTCTGTCGTCGGGCACATTAGGAAAGAGCAAAAGTGTCTGTCACTGGGGGAAAGGAATGAATAAGTGATAAAGGTGGCCTAAAAATGTCAAGGGAAAGGATGCGGCATTGCCATGGTATTTGGGGTTCAGCTCAGTCCGCTGGAAATAGAAGAAACCAGCTGAGAGAGCTGCTTCCTCTCCAGACTCTCCAAACACTCAGGGCTGATTAGATTTGAGGTTTTAATTTGGAGCTATTTTTTGAGCAAACTAAGACAATAAATAACTTCTATACAAGACTATCTGCAGCTGTCTGAAGATGTGAGGCAAGAACAGGAAGAGAAGTTTATTTAACCTTTCTTTCTCAATTTCTACATAGTACTGCTGTAGTTTGAGAGTCCTGATATGTATGATAAACATCAGGCAGACAAAGAGGCTGCTCTTCTCTTGAGTGCTCCAAGATAAAGCTCTCACAGTCCCATGTAAAACCAGTGTGTGGGGAGCAGAAAACCAGGAAGACACACTTCACCCTCAAATCCCAGGCTGGAAAATCAGCACTGGGCTTGACAGCCCTTGGACACACACTCACCTCAGGAGTGAGCAGCATGACTGCCAATCCCTCTGACATCAGCCAAGCTTTTCTGCAGGCTAAGAGGGTGTGTTTGTCAGTTCTAGCTGCACCCTGAACCTCTAAATCAGAAGGACACCAGCACCCAGCTGTGTGAATCTCTGACAGGATGGAGGTTCCTGGCTTGGCTTGAATGCCACCAGAATTCCTGAGCTCTCACTGACCTGTTTGATGAGCACCACAGCTGAATACACTCTTGACATCTCACTGAGCTGCTCAGAAGCAGATTTCATCAGCTGGAAGGTCTGCAGTCACATCCAGCCTCATGGAATATGTGACATGAGATCCTTGCTTATGGTTTTTCTGGGTTGGACAGACACATATCTACTGACACTTTTTCAGGGACATGTCTGTGGGGGAACCAGCTACTTGGTGCCCTGGGAAAGAATGTGTTTCCTGGCATTGGTGCCAGGGATCTTGGGGGCAGAAGGTCAGGAAAAACCAGAAGAATTTAATTTGCTAAAACACTGTAAAAATTCTTCTAATGTTATGTTCAAATTTATGATCGTTAGATGTAGAACCAAGGTGGGGAATTCCTTAAAAGCAAGCAGAAGGGTGGAAACAAGCTGCAGAAGTTACAGCACTCATGACACAAGTGAAAAGAAAGTCAGTCTTGTTTGGGATCATGCCACCAACACGTCACACATGGGGGATTTCTTGGTGACAGACAGCAGACGTGTAAAATATATTGCAAGATCACTTACATCATGCAGAGGATATGCAGCACTGTAAACTCCATTGGCAAGCAGGCTGGTGATCCCTTAAAAAATAAAGACATAATAGTTATTTATAATTTCAAGGTTATATAGCCTCACTTCATCATTCTTCCTGGAGATTTCTCTCAAAATAACAGCTATTTGATCAGATAATGATTTTGCTGCCATCTCATTCCCTTCCATGTAGTTTCATTTTTAATCATATAGGTTATTATACATGACTCATTTTATGAAATGGAAAACTGCAGAGAGCAAGAGGAAGTCATATATATTTGAGAATCAAGAATTAGAAGCCAATGACTTGAAATTAGTCATTAAAATAAATTACATTTTCTGAAAAGTCAGTTTGATTTAAGGGCAAGCCTGAAGATTTGAAAGTGAAGCAGAAGGCTGGATCACAAGGAGAATATGGCTGGAATTGATGGCATAGGGGAACTTGCATCCACACGCATCACCCACACAGAGTTTTGAATTCAGGTTTCAGATTGATCAGAGAAATCGTAAGGAAAGCCTTTGCGAAGACCTTGGTGTAATACTTACCATATTTACCACATTTTCGTCTTTTATTTAAAAGGGCAGTTTCCTTCTTTCTTCCCTCTCCTTTCCCTGTTTACACAGCCGTTTATTAGTGACATGCATGAGGCTGAAAGCAATTAGTGCTTCATCTATTAAATGTCTGTGGCACAAGGGACTGGGAGGAGTCCTGCCTTTCCCAGGGGGATTGTCACTCCTTAACCGGGGCCAGAGGGAGGAGTTGGTGTGGAAGTTTGGACGAGTACTGCACCATTCCCAAAGGTGGCTGGACCTGGGACTTTGGTGGCTGTAGCTCATTAATTCCCTAGTGTTCTTTCCTCCTACAGCTGCTGGCTTTAGTAGAGCTACTTCCAATTCTGTTCACCACATCGTGTCACCCATGAACATACATTTGGGGATGGAATGAACTAGTTTTGGGTGCTGAATCAGAGCTAAGTCAAGCACTTGTCTTTGTGCAGGGCAACAGTGATTAATGCCAAGTGAATAAAAAAAAAAAGTGTGTGCATATATATATATATATATATATAGCCACTGGCATTGGGAAGGATTTAAAAAGGCTTAAAAAAATGAGGTGCTGTAGTGTGCTCCATGCTGCCCGTCAGTTCATGGCTAAGAAAAGAGTGTGGGACTGGGTTTGAAGGAACAGCGACTATGAAACAGGAACCAGCTCACTGTAAAGTAATTTTTGATTGCTCTTAAAATGAGGATTGTTCAAGTTCATTAACGTTTTTGAGATACTAATCCCCTGCTGGAGGAGCAGCTCCAGGAGTGCTCAGTACCTTGCGGTATCATTAATTTTCAAAGCCATATTTAATATTATACAGGTCTATGAATTGTCTGCAAATGTTTCCACACTCCTGGCAGAAACAACCGGTGAGCAGATAAATTATTTTTCTAGGGCTGTGAGAAGAGCTACATAGTCCCCTTCTACTACAGATCTGGATTTAACAGTGAAGCCAGATTCACATTTTCACAAAATTTTCCTAATAAATAACAAAGACTGCAGTGTTCCCCTGGGCAGCTGCTTTTTTCCTGCTGGGCAGCAGTGCTGCAGCATTATCTGTGTTTGTTTAAATCTGTTTGCCACCTCTGCTGGGCTGTAACCTAGCATTCCAGTACTGCAACACAAAGGAGCTGATTGAGTTATGCTGGGCTGGCCTGATGGCATTTTTATTAGCAATATTTTGTGGCCTTGCCAGTCCCAGGTAGAAGAACCATCCAGGAATCTTAACATTCTACCATCCATTAGTGTCTTCCCTAATCAACTAATCCCTACTGTGTTTCCCATTTTCTGGACAAAAAAACCCAAAAAAAACAAAACAAAAAAAATCCACTAAGAAACCAACTCCAAGGCAAGAATTCAATCTGAGCTGTGTGACCTTCCCCTTTCAAGAGTCCAAAGACATAATTTCCAGTGAAAATGAGCCAGCACCAGACTCGAAAAGGGTCTTGAAAGTCAAAGAATAATTTGGATTTCCCATGCTACAGAGAACAGCACTTCTGTTAATATTGGCTGGACACCAAATTTTAGTGTATATAAGGAGTCAACAATTGTGCATTGTATGTTGTTACTTCAACACAAAAGTCAAAGCATGGAAATAATTTGTGGCGTAATTGTTCTTCTATTATTTGATGTCTTTCTAAGCAGCTGATGGGTCAATATTGAACAGAACTACCTGTAATTCAAGTTCTTATTGTTTTATTTAACTGCTTGTAAGCAAATAAATGACATAAAAGATTTCAACAGTTACCAAACATTTTCTTCTATGTTCATGCAATTTTCTCACTTTGTTTGGGAATTCTCCCATCCACCTTATTCGTTTGGATTTACCATTAACTATTTATTAACTTTGGTCCCACAGTCAGGTGTACATCTGTGTATCATGTATAAAACAAAGTATATAACACCTGAGCAGGATAAGCTGCCAACAAATCTTTAAGGTGGAGTAGTTTGCAATTCATCTTTATTATGAGTTTAATTCTTACAGCACAAACCCTAGGGCTGAAATCCTAAAACTCTTGATCATGGTAGTACAAACGTCACATCCCCTGACTTGTGGCACCTGCTCCGAGGGCTGGGGTGGCCAATTCTAGGGCAAGCCTTGGCCCCTGGCTGTTGCAGGGGGTTCATCTCAGTCCTACTCAGGACAGTCATCAGTCAAGACCATTCCACTCAAGTCCCTGGGAAACAATCCTGCTATAAAAGATGGAGCTCCTGCTTGAACAAAATGGGCCAAGCCAGAGGCTTTCATTGCAGTTATTGGATTTTGTGGAAATGCCCTAATCCATTTCAGGGAGCGCAGAACACAGAGCACATCTCATCTGCTGGTTTATGTCACCATTCATCCTAAGTCACATCTTCAGGGGCTACATGCCACTTACCATTTAATTTAGAGTTTAACCTATAAATTCACATTTGAAAAAATGTCAAACAGCTGCATAAATTGAATCAAAGTTCCAAGTAAAACAATTACATCCTCATACATCAAATTAGATAGCAGGGAGAAAACCTAAACTTCATAGCCATTTCCAACATGTAATTATTTTCAATACTTGAAAAAGATATTGATCTTAACACTAAATAAAGTTCCTTACCCATGCTATATTTTGCTTTGGTACACGTTGTTCTTTTCAATATTTCATAAACCTACAGAAGCAAAAGAAAAGGAAGGGTTACTTCAGACACTGCCAGTGAAAAGCACAATCTTTCTGTGTACAGCTCAAATATTGGCCAAACCAAGATGTTGATGAAGTCATCATTCTTTAACAAAAGTCATGATATTCAGGAGAGTGAGGCTTGGAACTCTCCATGCTGTGCTTTCAAGTACCAGAGAGAAAAGCTGAACTAAATAGCCAGCTACCAGGAGAATTGATGGGGGCAAACAGGGTTATGTCTACCCCCTGGCATAACAGAAATGCAATTTTTGCTCATGTTAGCCATAGATCAAAGCTCAGGGGTGTTCTTCCACCTGGAGCAGCTTTTCCCTTGCCTCCGAGGCTGCAGGCTGGCTCCAGCCCAAGGAGTTGAGCAGAGCTCTGGGCTCACAGCGTGTACACGGCACACATCCGTTTATCCAACTGGACTAACACAGGCTGACCTTAACATCTCCGAGCCTGCCTGACCTTGGTGGCAAAACAGATCCATTTATTTTGGGATTTATTGTGTTTATTGTCAAGTAACCTTTGCACAGCTCAGCAGGCTGCCCGTGAGGTTCAGCTTTGAGCTGCTCCTGTGCAGTGATGCTCTCCAGAAAGCAGGCAGCACGGGGAAACCTGGAGTAAAGGCGCTGCCTGGCTTGCCCAGGGAGCTGGGGACTGTTTCCCAGCTCTCTGATATGTGTGTTAACTTGACTCTTGCACAATTCGCTGGAGGAAGCAAGTGAGGGCATCCAGGGCAAGTCCCATAGCTCATCTGTCTGTTGTCTTGTAACTCCAGTGAATTAAACAGCTATCACAGAGAGATTTCCAGTTCTATAATTTTTAAAAAATATTTTATTTTTTAATAACTAAAAGGTCTTTGGCTTAGTTTCTATTCATCAAAGACTCACAGGTAGTAACTAGATTCCTGTTCATTTTGCAGTAGGCAGAAGGGTCAATATTTGCACTGTGGTTCAAAACTAGATATGAGACAGGCAGGGGAGAACTAAGAAAAAAGAATGCAAACAGCAATCCACACAGAATAAAATGATGTTGGAAACACTCAATATGTTCTTCATTATTGGGTGATTTTCAGGGATTTCACATAAAGCAGCAAAGCACCAGCATTATTCTTTTATGCCCAGTGTTCCTTCAGTCGTTTAAAAAAAACCCTTGTCCCTCCTTTTCCTCTCAGCCTTTGCTCTGAGCTTCTGTTTCAGTCTATTTTCCAGTCAGTCTTGATCACCCCCTTGTCCCATGGAGACATTCTGTCTTGCTGCCCTGCTCAGCCTGTTATGAATCTTAACTCTTCATTTGTTGAGTTCCTTGTACTTAAAAGATTTTTTTTCCTATACATCTGGATATATAAAAGAAAGCCTACAAACAAAAACCCAGGCTTTTTTTTTTTTTCTTCCAATCTCAAGTTTTATTTGCAAATAAACCAAATCAATATTTGCCTTTTTCTTCCCCATTTCTGTGTTCCTGCATCTGTCTCCCCTGGTCCAGCTCACCTCACCCCCATAACCAGTGCTCACATCAAACCCCAGCTCTTCATGCTGGTGGGGAACTATACTGTGGATAAGCTGGAATTTCAGAGCAGGAAAGGGAAGCTGGATATCTTACACTCCTTATCATCATAGCAATGAAAGTGAGCTATGATTGGGATATAGGCTCTTTTGGAAACCACTTGGGATCCCAAAAGGCTGATGTTAAATATAAGATAAAAGCATGCTGGCAGTCACATTCCAAGGCACCAGTTAGGAGAAGTGGAATGGGGCAAAGAGTCCCTGCTGTCCTCTGAAATGTGCTGCTGCCAGGGCTGCTTGGCATGGCCTCTTCCAGCTGCCCTGGATGTCACACGAGCTGGCCTTTCAACTCCTCCTTTAGTGGCTATAAATGGGGTTACACCTTCTTCCCCAACTCTGTTTCATATTCTGTAAGTCAGATAAAAGCCATCAACCTCAACACTTTCAATACTGTTACAGAGAATTTCCCCCCAAAAAACTATAAATCATATTCCCTGTAAACACATGGCTGTTTTGTTGGAATTTGTCTCAGGATATTTAGCAGCATTTTGCAAAAAGAACACTGTATAGTTACAAAAAGTTAAATCACTCATGGGTGCAGGCAGCTGGTGGGCAGAATGAGAGGTAAAATCTAAATAGTCCTAGCTGATGACATCTCTACTAAGAAAATTACCCAAGAACTAAAAAGAACATCCAAATTATTTTCCATAAGGCAGCAACCTGTTAACATCAAACACTACTCAGCACTAAATCTGGAATTAGTTATAATTTCAGTAGCTGACAGCACAGGAGATCCTTGGCATTTGGTTAAGAAAGATAAACTTGAACAGGCATTGTACTAAAGCTGTTAACACCTCGACTGAGGCAATATCCACCATAAATTATTTATAGGCAGTACTTACTATAGTGCTTCTCGTTTTGCTGTCAAAGAAGGAATCTTTGTCAGACAAATCAAATCTGTTAAAAAATTAGAAGGAAGCCCATTAGATAAAAAAAAAAGTCAGTAATTTCCTGTTCTTGTAGACCCCTTCAATATTTTCATTTCTCCTGGGGATCTCTTAGAGCTCACATTAAAGAACAGCCTGTAGAAACCCTGTTAAAAAGCAAGTCCAACCCAACTCCCACAATTTAAAGAGGCTGCTTATACATTTCGTTGGTTTTATGCCTTTATAGAGGTTTTTCAGCAGAAAAGAGAGCATTGACACTCATTTAAGTTGAATCCCTGACCACTGCTGGCCTTGAATTTCCCCTCATAACCTTTAATTTTCCATGTGAGGCTGCTGTTTCCTCCCTCATTCAGTAGAGACACAGGTGGTGTCACTGGGAAAGCCACCTGCAAGCAGTGTAAGGCCCATCCATGTCTACACTCAGGAGCATCTTTTGGACCTTCTCTAAACCTCCAGGAACATCCTACACTCAGCAAACACCCAAATACATTTCCTGCAAGCCCAAGGACAGGCCAAGATGTCACACACACTGACTGGCCTAAGCCCATCAGTGCTCTGCATCTCTGGATAAAACACTAAAAACCCTGTGGGTGCAGGGAAGAGATCTCACCCTAGGACTGCTGTTTGCTCCAGCTGGCACAACCATAAATATGGCCTTCAAAGCAACTCTTCTGGGATGCAGGCCAGGGAAGAGCAGCAGCAGAGCAATCCAGCAAGAAGCTTTGGCTGGGCTCTACCTCATGATTTTTTCCCTACACCCACATTTACAGCTGCTCTTGCTGATCTGGGATCAATGGCAAAACCACCTCTGACTTCACAGCACTTCAAAGGCAAGGCCTGGTTGGCACTACCCGTGTCAGCTGCCCACACGAGATATATGAAATTATTCTGGAATTTATCAACCCACATCTCTGGCTACAAGTTCTACTCAACATTTTATTTAATATGGAGAAGAGACTGTTGTAAACCACATTATATATCCCCTTTTGGCAACCTAACAGGCAAAGTGTATGGTTATACAGATGCACATTATGTGCCACAAAAGCAACTAAAACACACAGAGATTTCTCTGCAAAGATTCATTCCTCAATATTGAGCCAAAAAAAATCCCACGAAAAGTAAATTTACTGCAAAATGGAAATATTCTTTGCAGTAATGCCCACCAAAGTGTTGATGTTCATGTTCCCTTAAATCCTCTGGTGTCTGAGCTGCTGTCAGAGAGGCTGGAACCTGTGGATAAGGACATTTAGGGAAGGCCTTCACTTACAAGTGCTGCTTCTCTCTGGAGAAGGGGTAGGAGAGGCGCTTCACTGTTTGAGGTTTATGTTCTGCTACTTTTGGCTGGATGGGGTCTGTTATTTTTTGAATCACAGAATTAATCTTTTTCAGGAGGCCATGGGTCTGGTTGATCTGATACATCTGAAGGGGAAAGAGAAAAAAACCCAAACAATAAAACTTTACTGCTGTTTGGTTATCCATAGGTCAGAGTGAACTGTAAGGAATAAACTAGCAGTTACATAAACTAGCAGTTTACATAAATATATCACAATAAACTATTGAGATTGTGGTTTACATTATTGAAATCATCCAGAAAGAAAGGGATGGGAAAGTCAAACCAACATTAGGGAACCACAGGATCTCCACAGACTTTTTTCTCTGATTAAAATCCTTGGTAAGTGAGGCAATAATGGGGATTAATATGAAATCCAAACCAAAAGTGTGGTTTTAGTGTTGTAATAAATGATGCTGGGTTTGCTGTCTCTTGCTCCATTATGGACTTCCCTGTGCAGTCTGGCACCTGCAATTAGTCTGTGTTTAAATATTAATCCATCTCTGAGCTGTGCTCACTGAGCAGGTATCTATCTGTCTGTCTGTCTGTCTATCTATCTATCACAGATGATTTAGAATTGATCAAAATACACTGTCATTCCTTTAATGATATTTCAAATATTCTGAAAGGTAATTTATTTTGTGATAGAATGGCCCCAGCTCCTGCAAAAGTGACTGTGTACATGAATAATCACTAAACCCAGAGAGACAAATTCTTATCCTTCTGTTCAGTTTTAGCAGTCTTAACATGAAAAAAAATGTCCAAAAGGCATACAGAAATATCATCATCAGTTGAAACCTCTTCTTTTAAAACATACTGAGGATGAAATCACTCTTCATGTACAGATAAATGGTACCAGCCAGAAATTCTTAATTTCAATTCTTCCTTCCACTTTTTCCCCCTGCTGCCTCAAACAAGTACATTTGTGACTTTCATTTCTGGTGCACATCAGTTAATTGTTTCTCAAATGCTCGTGGAAAGAGAAGTCTGCATTTGTAAAGTGCTCTGAAACACTGGAACATATGTTTAAGCTATGCCTTCACGAGAAAAACAAGAAAATCAGGACTCACCTTTTTTGTGGGCATCTTAAGCTTAAGGAATTCTGCCTCTCGACACAATACATTCCATGGTGCATGAATTTTTACAAATCCAATCCCATGGATTTTAGTCTTAAAAAAAACAAGCAGGGGAAAATGTTACTGATGAGAAGAAATTAAATACATTACCCCTTGTGATTCACTGATATTTAAGGAACAAACAGTCCATTAGGGCCAACATGATAAATCTCATTTGTTTGAGAGAGTTGATTTCTAACAACAGGACAAACACTGAACACCCGACTGTGCTGAGCTGCTGTAGTACATGTCTCAAAAACTGCTATTGTCTCCCAGAGCAATCACCACAAGGTTAAACAGATAAAAACTGTTTGGGAAATAAAAACTAATGACTGTGGACACAAATACAGGCTGAGCCAGTTACATTTGAAGCAGAGGCATCCAGCCAAAATGGTGTGATTTGGTGAGAGTGCTGTAATTGCTGGGGCTGACGAGTCCCTGCTGCTCATACCTCAGAGGAGCAGCTTCAGAATCAAATGTGAATATCTCCATTAAACCATTATAATTAGAAAAACCAGTAGGAAGAACTCTACCAAACAAAGCAAAAGAAGGATAGAAGTTAATGGCAATATTAGTGGTTTGCCTGCAGCCCAGTAATTCTCTGAGCTGTGTTCTAGAGGGCCGGACATAGATGTTTGCTCCTGGCACTCCCACATACATCCATGTTTGCTCCTCCTGCAGCAACTGTTCCAAAGGCACCAGGCAAACAATACCTGACTAGGAGGCATCCAGCAAAAAGAAGAGAAATTAACTCTAATGAATCTTTTTAATCTTGCTGCTGCAACAACTCAGTTATTATAATAACTAGCTTTCACACAGCTGTCTTCTTACTAGCTTTCTAGAAACTGGTTAACTCAGAGGACCAAGGAATGGTTTGGGTTGGAAGAGAGCTTAGGGATCATCCAGTTCCAACACTCCTGCCATGGACAGGACAGGCTGCCCAAGCCCTGTCCAACCTGGCCTTGCTTTAATCAATTATTTGTGGACATTGAGCCACTAACCTCAACTCTTTGTCTGTGACCATACAGCCATTTAATTGAAGAGAGCTTAAGTTATTTATTAAACACCATCTGTTTAAGAAACCCTTGCTCTTTTGGAATCAGTGAGGTGTCCAATGCAGGTTTGTGGCTTTTCAGGCCCAAGTGATTGCAGATCTTTCCCCCTACATGGACCTGCTGGCTGTGGAAGCTGATGTAAATCCCTGCATCTTGCTTTCATCTCTGCATTTTCACCTCATGTGTTTTGGTGTCTTGCACTGAAAGGACAGGGTTCCCTCTCTTTTACAGTCCTGGCTTGACCCCTGAGCCCTTCTGCATCATTTCAAATCATATTACATATCATAGGCGGAACCTCCCATCTGGCAAAGGATTTAAATATCCATGACTTGGCACAGGCAAACTCCCTGTTTGCTACAGGAACCTGCAAGCTGGACAGAAAGCAAGTCTGATTTTCAGTGGGAGACAGAGAGGGCAAAGGTTTTGAGGTGTTCTTGCATTGTACCATGTTAAGTATATATATTAACATACAGTAATATAGGAAAGATACAAATATCTGTAATTTGTGAGTAATAGACGACAGATTTATTTTTTTGCAGTCTGTTCCCAGGTTGAAATGTTTATCTCCACTTTTAGATCCTGTAAATAAAAGCAGCATAAATGTTCACCCTCTCTCAGGAGTCTGAGGCACATTGTTTGGGCCAGATAATTGTAGCAGCTTTCTTTGAAATGAATACTGCTGTGTCTATTTCTACTAATCACACACTGGCTGCAATTCACATACATCATTTTTTACATGGTCCAATGGGCTTTTAATAGACTATCCTGTTTTCAGGGTGCAGGTGGAAAACGTTACAAGCTGTACTGTTCACGTCTAAGAATGGAAAGAGCAAACTGTAACACACATCCAAGCGCTCCAGCAGGAGCATGGACCAAAACCTCCTGAACAATTTTAATTCTCCTCAAGCCTGTATTGAGGAATAAAGATGACACTGCCTGTATCAGATTTTTTTTTTCTCAGAACTGGAATTGCCAGAGGATCCAAACCACTGCATACTGTAAACCCACCAAACTGGGATTAGTGTTCAGAGCAATTTAAGCCTCATTTCCAGATAGCACAACACAGCCATGTTGCAATGGTGGGTGTGCAAAAATCCTGGCCAAGAAACGTCAGGAACTTCACCTCATTGGGGCATTTACAACACCATGGCATACTCCTGTGGAGCCAACTAAATCTCAGTGGGTGAGGACGACAGTGACTGCCAGAACTGCAATCAAATCCTGCAAGAGCTGAGCTTATGCAACCTTGATCAGAGCCAGGTTCACAGGCACAGCTCAGCATCCCCTGGGACCTGGCCACCAGTCACCCTCTCTATCTTTAACACTTTTGAGTGGATCCTTACGTCTTCATCGCGTTCCAGCTCCAACCCAGCCTCCACAAGGTTCCCTTCATACTCCTCCCTGCGGAACCTCTTGTCATCCTCATGGTAATCCATGTGAGGCTCAGTCTCCCCCATCTCTAGCTGCACCCCCTTCCCAGGGAGAGGCTGGTCCTGCTTGGTGCTTCGAACACTGGCATCATTCTGCTGCGCTCTCCTGGCCAGAGTCTTCCCAGCCGAGGACTTCTTGTAGTGGTAAACCAGGATGTAGTCCACCTTCCTCTTGCCATCTCTGAAGTAGAGCCCGTATTTACAGTCAGCATCTGGGTTTTTGGATAGGGAATTTAATAACTGGAAGTGGGGAATGGGAGTGTGGAAAGAAGAAGAGAGAGGAATAATGAATGCACATCCTAACACAAGCACCAGACAGACCATCCTCTCCTCTCAAGGCTTCTTTAGCCTGGAGCACATGACACCCTCTCTCCAGACAGCCAGCAGATGGGAGGAGTCCCCCCTCATGCTTCTTTGAAAATTTTTACAAGTTAACACGTTTAATTTTACTGATAGCCAGCTGGGGTTTTATTGGCCAGAAATAAATAGATTGCATGACTGGGATTTAATCTAATCACCAGCACACTGGTTCATAAGTCAGCTACTTGCTGGGTTTGGTTTTCTCCTTTGAGGGTTAATTGCCGCTAAGATCATCTGTCCTTTTCCACCCATGACATCTGCAATGCTGCAATTCTGACAAATAGATTAATATCGTGTGGAAACATTTCTCACTTCTCTTATCTATCATTGCAAGTCCATATCATCTGAGAAAGAGATCATCTTAGATACAGACTGAAGGGAGCCAGCTGGTCCTGCAGCGAAGCCAAAAACATGATGTAAAGTAGCCAGGGAAGTGGGGTCACTGCTTATTGAGTTCACCACTTCTTTTTCCCACTTATAAAACCTATGTCATTATGCAATCTGATGGTGGCAATGGATTTATTCCCAGCCTTAGTTAACGCTGGGTGTGTGTTGCAAGATACATGAAAGGTAAGGTTTAAAACACAATTTCATTTCCAAGCATTTACCTGAAAACTGCTGTAGAAACACGCAATCAAAGGGTACTAACAATTAATTTATTTCTACTTTTATAACACTTCTCATGCATAATTCACCATTCTACCCTTGGAGATGTACTATCCAAAAAAATAAAAAAAGAAGAAAATTCACTAGTAACTGGCATGTGTTTTTACAAAAAATACCAATCACAGGAGTGGCTTTTCAGTGACCACGGAACGTTTCTGGCTTTTAAGTTTATAGAAGAATGTCCATCCTCCATGGAGGGAAAAGGACTTGTGCTCCAAAAGAGAGCAATTGGTCATCATCTGCAAAATGCTAAAATCTATTTGGAATGTGCACACCTGCTTTTTTTAATACAAAAACCATGAAATGTAAGTTATTTTAGTTAGCCTTTGCTATCAGCTTCTCTCTTCTTTAGGCTCTGATCTTTCTTTCCCACTTAGCCTAAACCCTTTACACCAAGTTAATAAATATATAATAAAATAATACAGCATTTGTAGCCACCATGGAGTTCACTCATTGTCCTCTTGCCTCTGTTCCTCATTCCATGAAAACAGGGGAGGTTATTTAGCTGATTCTTCAAGGAACAGTCTGTTAATGTTTGTGCCCTGCTGAGATAGTCTCATTTAATTCGTAAGCATAACTTTGATATGAAAGACCATTAATAACTGTTATTTTCCAATTGCTTTAAAATTAATGGCATGCACCTGTGGATTCAGAACATTTTTTTTAAAGCAAGCTGACAGTCTGCTTGTGATAGGCAACTCACTCATGCAAATTTCTACAGAAACAAAATATTAACAAATGGCTACTAACTGGATTGTATTTAATTTCTTTTTAAGATGCGCTGATCTTACTAATTAATTAAACAGCATTTTCTCAAAAACTTGGTCCTGTTTTAGAGAAATTAATGGTCAGATTATTTTAAGGATGGGATATAAATGCTGAAAGATACTCATGGGCCAGATGGATATGGCTACAGCCATGGATAGGGCTATGGATACAGCCCTATTTTCTTGCAGTGTTGCTGTGCTTAAATGGAGTTGCATTGACTTAGACCATGTAAAGCTCACGTCTCATCAGCTGCGAATGAGACAGAGAAAAGGCATTTCTGTTTCACTATGGAAGGATGATTTTAACACCCTGTCAGAATCATTCCTCCATGCTCCATCTTCATTTTCAGCATAAGCACAATAAATCACTTGTTACTTTTTCTGGTACCTCTTTCCCCAGCGAATCTGTTGTATAGCCCACTCCACCTTAATACACTTCTTTATATGTTTTAATTACATAACCAAGTCATAATTATACCAGATATTCATATTACCAACTTCCTTTAAAATCCGTGTTAAAGAATTTAACCAAGGAACAAGTAGCGACATTGGAAATCTAATCTCTGTTGTGTGCTGGAGATCAGTTTAATGTTACTGATATTAACAATGGCTTTTGCATGAAATTTTAGATATTCTCTTGTTCTTCTCTGGCGAGAAGATATAAAGGTTGGCACAGTCTTATTGCCAGATTCCTTACTCTGAGAAGAGTCATTCCCTTTTTATGCTACAGGTTAAACCAGGTTCTCTTTCTCACACATCCAAGAACAACCCCCACCACATCAGCATGGACTGTGCCTAGTTGCAATCCCCCAGCTTCTTCAAAAAATGGAGGGAGAGGATTTCAGAGCATCCTGGAAGTGGAAAGGATGAGAAATAAGCTGAGTGATGAAGTGCAGCATGCCTGTTCTGACGCAGCAGTCCATGATTACTCACCGTGCTCTCGTGCTGGTCGTAGCCAATGTCCTCAATTGCTCGGATGTTGATGATGTGGATGCCCTTCTCTTCAGCAGGTAAACAGGAGTACTTGTTCACCCTCATTCCTGTCTCCTCTGGAGCCTCACTGAGATCTTCTGGCAGAAAATCCACCCCATGAAACTCGCTGTCTGCATCTGAGAAGGAAGGCAACAGTTTTATCAAGACACTTTAATCCCAAACTTGCTCCTCCCAGAACCACCCAAAAGCTGAAACATATCCTGTTCCTGCCTTCTGCCAATGAGCCCTTGGGCAGGGCTCCCACTCCTTCTCCTTTCCTCCCTTCTCAACTTTCCTCAGCCCTATTCCAACCTACCTGCATCTCCTCTTCCTCCAGAAGAAGAGTGCCCAGTTAACTTTTATCCTGCACTGGTGTCTCAGGATGTTTTTATGCAGTGGCTCATGGAATGATTGCATTTCTTGACAAAAGGAGAAAAAGGAGGGGAGGGAAAGGGAAAAACTGCTGGTGAGGATAGGTATCATGGTGCCTTTCCCTTTTCAGGAGGCGATTTCTCCTTTAATTTGTTCATGATGGAAAACTAAGTTAAGGGTTTCTCCACCTGCTTCTGATTTACTGAACCATTCTTATTTATGTAGTCTTGAATATCTGGAGGTTTCTCCCTCTCAACCTGCTTCTGATGAAGACATCAGAACTGTTTCCATTTCCTATTTAAGTATTTAGATAGGCTAAAGGATTTAATATAAAAGTTTCACTACAAAATGAGCAACCAGATAAGTGACAAAATGTAAACTGTTGTTTGCATATGGGCACTTATGCAAGCAATAGAACACAATGTGTTGCAATATGTTATTCATTTTTACACTGAAATAAAATACTGCAGCATGGTACCCTTTTATTTTGAAACCACAGGAACAGGGCTTGCTCGTCTAAAGAGTGAAGATAAAGCAAGGATACTAAATTAGCTTTCCCAAACAACAAAAAACATGAAACCAAATTACCCTGTCTGGGTCTGGTTGAACTTAAGGGATAATATCAAGGGGAAGAGACAAGGAAAATCCTACACCCCAGCAAATTTGCAGATGATGTGAAATCGAGGAGCAGGATTAATAAGCTGGAGGGCAAGACTACTGCTTCAATGGGTCTTCACAAGCTGGAAAAACAAAAGCCCAAGAAAGTCCCCACTTATGCAGCCCAAAGAAGGGAGGGCAAATGATGGGGGTCCCATTCCTGCCTTCAACTACCAACTGAGTAGGAATAGACACAGTAGTGTTAGATTCTTCTCACAGGTGCATGAGAAAAGGGTGAGAGGCACAATGGACATTGTGACCAAACATTTAAAAAAAAATCTCAATTCTCCAATAAGAGTGATCACACAGTAGAGAAGGAACCAGTAAAACTGCAAATCTCCATCCTGTCCCTAGAGAAGGTCAGAGCTTGACCACAGCTGGCCCCAAGCAACCTGACCCAATCTGAATGTTGGGAGGGCACTTCAATAACCATTGCACTTCTGATCATGCTCTTCGTGGGGACAAGGCAGGAGCCAGCAGGCAGAGGAGGAGGATGCAACCAGAGCCTTGGCACATGTCCTGAGCTTATCAGAGAAATGTAAACATTACTGTTATGAAAGCCATACTTCTGTGGAATTTGCAGTCATGCTCCTCTGGAGCTTGCCAACACCATGCATTTGTGGATGCTCATTTCAGTTCTGGGCAATCTGCTGCCCCAAGCTGCTTTCATAGGAACACCAGTGCTCATTAACATCATCACCTTACCATAAAACCTGGGCAGTGATCACCCTCTACATCGTGTAACACCCACATTTTGCAGATCCCGGCTGCTCTTCTTGGCTCCTCTTTAGCACTCTCCAGTAGTTTTCTCAGAACAGACACCACGTGAGATCTCAGGGCAGCATCACCAAACTCAGTGAGCCACTTGAACAGCAATTTGTAGCAGTTCAATGACCTTTATTGGGGGAGTAATATAGGATGCAGCCAAAAACCTGCTGGCTCATGGGGCACCCAGAATGTTTATAACAATTCCTTACGTGTGTATGGTCTCTTTCTCCCAACACTCAAAGGCACACAGGGGCAGGCTCCTGAACAAAGGGAACTGGAACAAGTGTGGGCAGTTGCAGAATTCTGTGTATTCCAGCCTTTATTCTGTGACTGCAAAATACTCATAAAATAATACAACTTCTGAAACTTCATAACTGTAACAACCTGCATTTTTATTTGGAAGGATGCTGGAAACAACTTTGTAAAAACAGTGGATTAAGTGCTGTAAAACTCCTCACTTTTTCCTCCTTTTCACACGTGTACTAAGTAAAACCCAGTTATTTCAGAATTTTGCAGAGGGTACTAAAAGAGAATCTTTTACTGACAGTGAATCTGAGTAATGGAGCCGTGAGCTGAAAAGTGCTAGTTTAGGAATCACCACCCGGATGGAAAAGGCTCAGAGGAGAAAATCATAAGCTTCATGGAGCCCAAACAAACTCCTTGGGCTCTGAAGCTGTACTTCCAAGCAGTGTTTGTTAAGTCCCAGCACAGAGAAAGGAGACCTGCTCAAATGATTCAGCAGCATTGTGCAAGCCCAAACAATTCCCCCCACCCCCAAAACAAGCAGGTATTTACATTTCTGTTTACACATCAGTAGCCTGGCAATATTGGACAGAACAAGCGTTTCAGGTAGGCAATGAATCATAGAATTTTGGTTTATTATGACTACTGGAAAATATGTGAATTGTAAGAGCTTTCTTGATATGATCTTAATTACAGCAAGTTTGATTTCTGCACTTAAGGATGATGTCAGTATTTAATACTAAGTAAAGCCATCCAAACCACTTTGGTAATTGCAAACATCAGGGATTACAAGCAGTTTACTTGTGCTGATCTGGCAGAGGTCAAAGCCTTCTGTTCCAGAGCACAAAACCTCTTTTTCTTACATGGAGTAGAGAATTTCAAAGACTTAAGACCATGAATATTTTATGTTAATCACATTAAATAAGAACAATAATTTAATCTCACAATAAATTCATGTTCAGAATTATTTATGGCAAGATAGAAGAGGAAAGGTGAGGAGTGCAAAGAACATTAATGTCCTAATTCAGCTAGGACTATGGACTAATCTCTTTGCTGAAAGAGCTGAAAGAGGAGAGCATTGTAAAAACTGCTGGCTTTGTTGACTTCTAATGCTGACTAATCCACTGTCTTCTATTTATTAAGCAGAAAACACTACAACAGACTTGAAGAAACACTCAATGTATTTCAACAAAGCCATAAAACCATTACCAAGACCCCACGGATTCTGAGTCAGCAGAAGTACCTAATATTCCTGGGACACAGAGTCAAACCCATCCGTGAGTCTCTCACTCTGAACAATATGGGAAACAAGACTGAACTAGTAAAAGAATCCCTCATACTCAAAACCACTTCCTCCTCCATTCAAATTTCAGTTGCAGCTGTTAAAATTCCCAACTTCACCTTGCAAAAATTAACACTAATTAATTAACGATCACTTTTTCAATTTGGCATGCTGTGTTATAACCTTTCCTCTTTTAGACAATGCTTCTTCACTGGATGTTGATGACCAGGTGAATCAGAACCAAAAACCTGCTGGAGAAACCAATGTATTTTGTCCATGATTCAAACACTACCATTATCATCATAACAATGCATAGCCACTGAATATTCCCTGCCAAGAAGTATTTTTGTCATTAAGATGAATTTAAGAATTGCATTCACACAATGCAACTCTTAAAGAAACCCTGCACTAGTTCTAAAATAAGCATCATCAAGTCAGCTTGAGTACATCTTAACAAATGAACAACTATTTCCCTGCTCAACCTGAAGCAAATAATGTCACTGAAACTACCTTCATTTGTTTTCTTTTTCTTTTTCTCTTTGTTTCCTCTTATGTTCTTTTTTAGAGAGCATATTTAAGAAAGTGGTAGAACAAGAAAAAGTCACAAAGACGCAGCTTTGGGTAGCTGTCCCAGCTGTTCCAGAAGGGAAGCAGCAGGATAGTTACAAGACCATGTGATTTGAGACTTTTAAATGTCCACATCCTTATCTTTTTGCTTTATATAAACTATTATATAATTCAGAATGAAAACTTAGGAAACATGCAGACAATGAGGAAGCATATTAATAAAGTCACACACACAAACACACACATATATATGCTAAAAGAAACACACACAATCAGTAAGTAAAGGTTGAATATTTGCTTATAATATGCCCTTTCTGCAGAAGAAACCTTAGTGTGTGCAATGTGTTGGATAACTTTTGAATTTAAGTTCTTTTCTTGAAGAAGTTTGATAAAACTCCTTTAACGGGGTTTTGCTTGCTGCATATTGCCCCCTAGCAGCAGGATCCTCCTTCAGCATGTCCTAACCCAGCCCTGTACCTCCTATATCACCCAAATTCCAAGTCAGAGGTTAATAATAATAAGAAAAAACATGATCCTCACAAGTGACTCGACTATTGCTTCCCTTTTTATCTCCCTCACCTCCTCACTCCTAGGCTGTCAGATGTGGAGGCCAAAACCCCTGGCAAAACAAGGCCAGGCAAGTGCTGGGCAGGCCCCGAGTGCCACCCCAGCAGCAGGTCTCGTTCCTGACTGGCAGGTCATTCCTGCTGGCCCGAGAAGCCATGTCCAGGAATGTCAGGGACTCTGCTGGAATGCCAGCGAGGATACCCGC
The DNA here is from genome assembly GCA_013399455.1 of Anthoscopus minutus. Classification (NCBI taxonomy): domain Eukaryota; kingdom Metazoa; phylum Chordata; class Aves; order Passeriformes; family Paridae; genus Anthoscopus; species Anthoscopus minutus. Next base: position 202,864 of record VWYI01016763.1, on the reverse strand, counting down.
TGCTGGCAGGGAGGGCAGATCTTTTTTTGGGATGCTGACACCTGTTTACGAGGCACTGGCCCTGGACCAACAGCGCGGGCAGGAGCTGCTGTGCTCTCCAAGGAACATCCTCACACACACGTCCTGAACTTTTGTTCTGCTCAAAGTCCTGACATCAAGCACTGATTAGTTCCACATCAGAGACAATTTAATGTAAATTTTCCCTCGCCTCTCCAGCTGTGAGCAGCCAGATTTTCCCTCGAGCTATGCTGCTTGTGGAGAGGCAGCAGGTCTCATTCCTACCACGGACTGGCCTGGCAGGAAAAAGGGCTGCTGGAAAAGGCAGCCCACATTCCCTGGGACAAATTTAACACCTCTGGGGCTGTTGATACCTCCTGTCCATCCTCGCAGTGATGCAGGGATGTTAGCATCTCCTGCCCTTCCATCTGCAGAAAGGTGAACCCTGCCTCTTTCATCTTCTCCAACACCACCCTAAGTAGGACACTTTGGAACTTGCCCATCTCCTTTGCTTTTCCATTTATTTTAAAACTTGTAGCCTACATCTCTACTGGTTATTACCTTAATGAATCAAGCATGATTCATTATGTTATGACCCAATCCATTAAAAAAAAAAAAAAAGCTCACATAGTGAATTAAATCTTGGATTCCATGGACAGTTTCCTTTGCAGAGGAGAAATACTTTCAAAGCAGGATGACCTTGATGTGCCTGATGCTGACAACTCACAACGAAGGGCAAAGCCCATTCAGACACTTCGTGTCCAGTGCTTGGGAGTCACATGGGTGGAAAAACTTCAGCTCCTGGCAGGATTATTTGGATGATCAGCTGGCTTAGCTCTGCTCCTCTCTACTGAGAATGGTGGGGCTCTGGAGTGGGGCTGCAGATTTCCTGGAAGGCTGCCTACTTTAAAGTTATTGATCTATTATTATCAGCAACATACTTCAAAGCAGGTTAGATGGACCTATGACACCATTTTTTATTTATGCTTGTCTATTTTTGTTTATAAAGATTTATTTACCCTGTCTGCAGGATGCAGCCCTGGGCTTGAACACACATCTGATCTGACACAAGCCTTGTGAAATGTAAAAACAAAGAGCAAAATCACCTAAAACCTGTAAAGATAATGAACATTTTGATTGAAATGGAATTTTCAACAACACAAAAAGATCCAGAAAATACAAATTCTACCATAACACTACTGCCTGTTTATTTAGACCCCTTCAAATCTCACATTTTATGAAAACAAATAAAGTCTCTTCCTATCCCAAGACAAATTTCACTTTTTTCTCCACAACTACCAACAACTATTTAATAGTCTATTAAGTGAATCTGTTTTCAGACATATGTCTAATACACCCAAGTTAAGCACTCTTCTTCTGCCAGGTACCAGAAAAATATTATCTGCTTCTGTTGCTATTGCACAAATATCAATACTAAAACTATGCTCAAGGTTATGGCAAAAATAAAACCAAATATGGGAGAGCCACTGAATCCATGTTTTGTGAATCCTGTTAAATATGTTTTGCAGGGTTATGATGCTCATTAGTTTTGTTTGTGTGTTCCAAGGGAAGGCAGTTTTATCAATGGGAGCAGTAAGAGGAAAGGAAAAAAATACTAAAAAAGAAATTATGGTGAGAGAATTGTTATTTATTGGGACAGATGATACTTAAACTCTCACCAGAGTCTAAATATAAAATATATCTAGATACATTTAAAATATAATGTAAACTTTACCAGGCTGTAACAAAAGGCTCTTTTATACCAAACATGTGGAAATGAAGATCCAAAAATTACCACTTTTACTCTAAAATCTCAGTCATGGACTGCAGCCTGGGGCTGAGGCCATGGCACACATGCTGACTGGCAGAGCTGCTCTTTATCTCACAGGTTTCCAATTTAAAGTCTCGATCTTGAGACATTTGCACCCATGTTTACATTTCCATGCAAAGCCACAAGGGCGTTTGGGCTGCAAAAACCCAGTCATGGATGATTTGGAAGGCTTTGCTCACCTGATAAAAGAGGGTTTGGGCCACAGGCACCGCATTCAGGAGTTGCTTTTCTACATTTAAGCTGACAGAGGCAGTCACTGGGGCTGGGTTTTGCAGGGCAGAGGTGCACCTTATTTATATATGTTTTTTGGGTGTGCCCAGGCAGGTGGAGCTGATGTGGTGGGAAGATAGAGGGGAGAGATATCCAGCCAAGGTCCCAGCTCTGTGCTCCCTGAGGAAATCCAACCAAATCCTGCCTTGAGTAAGACTTGGCTCTCTTGAGTTTTCTTCATAGTCCTGCAGTTTTAACTTAGAAAAACACCAATATAAGATAATAAAGGGCCAAGTTCCTCCAGCAGTTGGAAGAATCTCCCTCCCTGAGCAAGGGAATGCAAATCAGTGAGTGGGAAAAGCTGTTTTAACTCCTGTTTATCCACTGGAACGCCATTCCCTGTGTTCCCCAGTCCTAAGGAACCAAGCTGAGGCACACCAGAGGCAGAAGCCCTAAGAAGTGTTGATGCAACCAGGCACTCTGCTACTTGGTTTTCAGAAAGAGCTGAGATCTGGGAGGGTCCAGCCAGCCAGCTCTCCTCATACATGCTGCAGGAAAACAAGACACTCCTGCTTAGGATTCACAGAGGCCCCATCCTGAGTGGCAGAATTCTTGGAGTAGAAAGCTGATCCATCAGCAAAGACAGCCCTTTGGGGCCAGCAAGGGGAAGGAATGGGCCAGTGCCTTGGTAAGGCTTCTTGACAGCCCCCAGGTGAAAGGCACACTTGGAATGGTTGAGAATGGACACTCCTGCCCCTCAGTGGGAAAGCTGAGAATGATAGCAGGGCTGAGCCCAGGCTCACCAAATATCCTCCTTAAGGAGCTTTTGACAATATTTATTATGTAATACATCTTCATATCAAAGGAGCAGTCAAGATCCAGTCTAAGTATAAACAGCTGCCCTGTACATTTTGTACAGGGACAGGCTTACTAATAAACCTGGATTATCCAAAGGCACACTGGTCAATCCACACTTCCTGACCAAAAACTAAGGAGAGGAAATTGCCATGAAATTGCTGTCACCTGTACAATGGAAAGAAGCAGAGCGTGGAGGGCTTTGTGGTTGCTGCAGGTGCTCAAAGGCAGCTGGGCCAAAATCTCTATTCAAATATCTAAGTTTCATTCCAAACTTGTTCCTGTTTGTTCTGCAGCAGCACTTTTCCAAAAGGATCTCAGAATCCATCCCAAAGGCAGATATCTACATCAGTATGTAACTGCCTAACACTGTTCCCCTCCAAAAACAAACAACAAACCCAAGGACTTCATATCACAAGGACCTAAGACAGATGTATTTTGAAGGATCATTGTGCTCAATCTGTGTAAAAACAAAGACATCTTGGCAAACTCAGAGATATAAAAAAAAAAAAATCCTTTTTTGTAATTATGATGACCATGTAAAATACTAATGAAAACAGAAATAATAAAGGGCAACTCTAGTCCAGTATTTTATTCCAAAAGTGTGATATAGGATTCTCCTGTTTTGCCATCTTTCTGTTCATTATTCTTTGAGAAATCATCACTAGACAATCACAAACATCACCAGAGTGGCATCTTTCTTTCCACAACCAACCCTCAACACTCTCTTTGGTAGCAGAAATGAATCCTCCTCCACTGAGGAAACACCTCTGAGCACTACAAAAGTATGGCACAAATAAGCAAAACTAAAAATTGTATTTTCAAACAGCATGTCTTTTCTGTAGCCAAATCTTCTTTAAATTCCCAAACGGCAGCTCTTCCACTATGAAAGAGCCCAAAATTCATCCAAGGCACATGGGTAGTGATGGGCTACCCAAAGATATTCTGCATAAGAACAGAAAGAGCAGCTCCTGCCAAGAGCAAGCATTTGACATCAACACAGAAAGAGAGAAAACATTATTTGTTTTCATATTTCCTGAGAAAGACGTTGAGGATGTAACCTTGTTATTTATGCAGGGTCAAGGTTTCATCCTAGAATTTAGGAAAGGAATTCATTTTCCCCTGAAGTGTGATTAAGTTTATAACCCTAAGACAAGTTTTGATTGTGTATTTTTTCTGTTTTGGTTAGCCGAATAATATTTCACTTTTTGTCTTTTCTTTTTTTGAAAAAGGAGTATGTGCTGTTCATTTATCTGGTAAATGTTTATCCATTCTGTGTTAAAAAACCCTAAACAATAGAATAAAATGGAATTAAACTTTAATATATTGCTTATCTTCAAGCACTGAAACACTTGGGAAAAATAATACTCTGCATGAAAAAAAAAGCCTCATGTTTTACCAGAATGTTTAGAAAAGTAATTTTTTTGGATACACTAAAGGACAGTATCTGTTATTCCATAAACTTTTTCAAAATACTTTGTAAATGGCTATTTACAAACTTGATTGCTTTTTAATAGCACATACCCTATGCTGGTGGGTTTGTTAAACCAGTTTACAAAACACATTTTTGTCAGCTAGGTTTCTAGTCTCATGAACAGTCTCTGCAGTTGCTTTTTTTTAATATTCAAGCTCTTTGGAAATTATCTTGAAGCGGTTGCTTTTAAATCTGCAACAAATGTATTGCTGATGGAGAGAAAGGAAAATTCTGACTGCAGTAATGATGTCAATATTGGTATTTTAAGGAAGAGAGGGCAAGTAGCTCAATAAAAACAAAGGCATTGCATTTCTGATTGATTTCAAATCTGACTGAGATAACATGCTAGCAACATCCTTGGGCCATTTGCTTTACCAACCTTTTGGATGTCTGTGGGCGGTTTTTATTATGGTATTGCACAATGCGTTTTTTGTTTTAGGGAAAGGCAATATTTAAAATATTTGAACTGGTTGCAGAAGGTAAAAAAAATGTTTGATGGAGTAAATTTTTGTTTTCACGCTGTCAGATTCCAGCCCAATTCTGCATCAAGGCACCTTTCCATGAAGGTAAGGATGGACAGAGGGGTGGGCACCTCACCACAGCATCCCCCTGAGCCAACATACACTTGTGGTGTTTCTGTTTCTACTTGTTTTCTTTGCCTGATTTTAATACCATTTTTAAATTTAGGAAATCTAACCCTTCTTCCCTGAAAACTCTCATCTCTTACCTGTATTCCTTTGAGAAATATTTGTAACTCAGATCAATAGTTTGAATTCTTTATGCTTTTTTTGCTGCAGGCTGGTTTTTGCCTGTCCATGGGACCAGAGACAGGCAGGACAGCGAATGCCACCACAGCACAGCTCCAGGCAGTCCAACAAGATCCTTCAGGGAAACTTCAGAGCACAAAGCCAAGTCTTCTTGACTAATATCCCACAGTGGTACAGCACAAAACTGTATTTTGTGAAAGGCTTGATGCTCCAATGGTACTGAAAACTGGAGCAAGTGTAAATGTAGGCATGAGTTGACTCTGCCCAAAGCTTTTGGCACCAGTTCTCACAGGAGGAAATACCTACAGACCCCAGTTGTCATTCCTGAACATGATGTTCCAGTGGGAATAAACCCATCATCACACCTACTCCAGCCCCTGTAACAATTCCCACAGCGCCCATTGGGATCTCCCCAGACTACAAAACCTGTGCTTTCTCTGCTAATCGGCCATCAGGCTCTTAGGAAGGACTCAGCTTACAACCTTTAAAGCAAGATTTAAGAAGCCAAGCATCAAAAATCAGCCATTTGCAGAAAAATCTGTGTCTGAAATGCTTCTTTTCATGGTAAAACAATGACTTGCTGGTTTGACAGAAAGGCACACTTCTTGCCAATCATGAGCCTTTCGAGCATTTATATCCTGTTTGTCTTCTCTCCTTTATGCCTATTTATTTGAGAAATTTATGGTGTGATTCCCAGAGGTTCAATGTTGTATCACTTATCCACATCAATAAACAATCTGGAGCACTGTTTAAATATGGAAACACTTCATAGCAGCACAACCAAAGACGTTGCTTGTACTGCTGCTGTGCCTGAGGGAAAAAAAGAAGAGGGGGAAAAGGGAGCTTTTGGTGAAGACTGCCATTTATCTTTCATCAGTCCACCAACACCACTGGGGCACACCACACAGCTGGAAGATTTACAAATTCTGTCCATTCTGCCCTTGAGCTGGACATTCTTCTGATTTGGGTGAGGATATAATTGGTTGCACCATTTACTGACAGCTCTGCTCTCTCCTTAATTTTTAGATGCCCAAACTGAATCTTTTTCTGCTCGTGTCCCAGTGTCTGGGTTTCGGGAGACACTTTGTGTTGAGAACTTCCAGCCACCACTGGTAGCAGAGGAGCTCTTGGAGCAGAGCTGCAGAAAACAGTGTCACACCAACTGGAAGCCAATACCTTGAGGTCAAACTGCACACCCACTGCCTGTCCACCCTGTACCCAAACACAGCACGACTCCTCCGTTTCAAGGAACACCCACAAAAATATCTTCCTCATGACTGTAGATCCTCAATGAGCCCATCAGAGTTCCCAGCATGGTGTAACACATGTTCTGCTCAAACACAGGCTGCTCCTAATCTTTTCCAGAGTTGTCACCTGCCAGCACCATCTGGAGCCTCAGGATTCCTTCATTCTATGTCTGTACAACTGTCCCTCTGTGCGAAACAGTTCAGAAAGAGGAAAATGACAATTTAGGGTATGTCCAGTGAAGATAAACAGCAGAATTTTTCTGGGATACTGCCTGCAGCACTCATCACCCACTGTGTCAGACACAGGAACTCAAATTTAAACAGATGTAAAATGACAGAGGGGGTTGTGGCATGTAATGGAGGAAGGAGCTTCTCTTCCCAGAACATAATAAAAGAACTAAAAAATCTACTCCCTCATTGCCCACTTTCCCATCCTACACTGGATGGTCAAGAGGGCAAAGGGCAATAAAGGACAAATAAAGTGCATAAGTGATTAATTAACATTTAAAACACTCAAAAGCAGTCATTAGGGATGAGGCTCCAAAGCAGAGGTTCATGCCAGGGTAATAGTGGCAAAAAAAAAACGAAAAAAAAAAACAAACCAAAAACATATATAAATAAAGTAAAACAAAACTATTTTTGTAATGGTACTTGAGAAATTTATGAATGGGATTCTGCGATGTGGTTGCCCGAAATAGCCAAGATTTGGACATGGTGACCCCAGGAGTTCCTGACAGCAGCTGGCACAGAGGCCACACATGAACAGAGGGTTTCCCAGAGGTCCTCTCCTCTCCTGTCAGGGTGGGCTCTTCCCTCTGAGTTACAAACAAAATTCAGCATCAGCATAAGGCACCTCACACTAGGACAAGGATGATAAATATTGCCCCAAAACTAATTCTATCCAGAAACACAAAGGGAACTTTGCAAACTCCACTGGCCAGATGCCTTTCTTCCTCTACTTTCTTCCAAGACATATTTATTTCCCTGGATTTCTTTTCATTTTTGTTGCTTTAGGCTATATGCTACACATTTTTCTTGTGAAAAGATGCTTGAAATGGGATAAAGAACTCCAGGTCAGGCTTTTCCATCCCTGAGCAGCATTACTACATGTTCCCTACACAGAGATATTGTGGATTTATGTTTAGAGTCCCAGACCCTTTTCTGACGAACTGCCATTTAACTCGCTAATTATCCCCACCCAGATGGAGGATTTTGCACTTGTCTGGTACTCATCTCCAGTCCTGGGAGCACATCCTTTTCCAGGAAGATAAGCAACAACAAGTCTGCTTTAAGAATGCAAGATTAAAGGCTGCTGGTGCCAGATCCAAACCTCCAAAGCCACAGGCACAAAAAGCTGAAGGGGAAATGCACCGACTTCACTGGTTCAAGTTCAAGAAATTTTTGGTGGGGCAATCTGTCATCAGCAGGTTTTATTTTAGATCTATTATCAACTGTCCTGCCATGTACAGTCTAAAGTTGGCACAGAGGAACAGACCTGCCATTAACCCATCTGGGTACCTTTTTTTGGAGGAATTTTATGGAAATACAAACCATATGTGACTGTACTCAAAGAGAATGAAACCAATACTTTTTAGTGCCCTGATACTACACAGATCCAATACCTTAAATTGTGGAACTGAGGCAGAAGTTTGGTTGTTACACAGTAAAACTTAGGAGAAGTATATCTGGAGGAGATTCTTCTCTGTAAACATGAGAGCACATCTGACGTGGAGATCAAAAGGAGAACTTACACTAATTATACCAAAAAACAATCAGCACTCCAGAAGAGATAATAATGAGAAATGAACACTGAAGGAAACTTTGATGTACTTCCTAGATAACTGTGGAACTTTAAAATTGGATACAGTTCAAACATTTAAAACATGTTAGTCTGAGATCTACATTTCAGATTGAGAATGTGTTGATGCACAAGTAGATTTTAAAATAAACGCATGGTGGAGCAGAACACAAACATGGCTAAAAATTTAAAAAAAAAAAACCAAAAACCAAACCCCTGCTCTTCAGTTAAATCTCCCCTGATGAAGAGGTTTTAAAACTACTTCTCCCTCACACAGGCTAAACCCAAATGCCAAATTTTACTGAAATAATTGTTAATAATTCAGTTTGCAGGCTGGATTGGCTGGGGTGCCTGTTGACTCTGTGCAATTTGAGCCATGGGCACAGCCCAGATCACACTGCCAGCTCCTGCTCCCACCAGTAAGCACAAAACTAAGGGCAAAATGTGTCAGTCCCAATGGAGAACACAAACCTGTAGATATTTCAGCAGGCCATTTGTCTTGTTGATGCTAATGAAGATTTCTCACGATGACTAAACTGTGGGACCAAACTGAAAAGGTGTTCTCAAAACCATCAGTGTTCCAGTAGTGACAGGATGAGAAATAACATAAGGGAAATAGACTGAAATTTGGAGACTTTCAAGCTTCTCTAAACAAACTTCCTTGCATTCCCATTTAGCAGTAAAATATTTTCCTCTAACACCCTTCACCAGGAAGTCACCTAAAACAAAATAAAGAACTAAAAAGACAGCTAAAGGCTCAACTAAAAAGACAGCTAAAGTTTTTCTAAGACTGCAGCTGGATGAAATATGTGAAGACAAAAGCCACCACAGGGCGGGAAAGAACCATTCCAACATCACTATCAATCCCTTACACAAGAAATAATGCCCATGTAAAACACTTCATTTTCACTCTCTGCAGCCAAGCCATAGGAAGTGGATTTTCTCAGTATCATGATGTGACCGTTGAGGGGCATCAGAAAACATACAATAACCTTCAAAATATCAAGGAAATTCAGAAAAGCTATTAACAACAAAGTGTTTCCCCCCTCGCCCACATTTCCTATTTACATCTCATGTGTTCTGAAGTTTAAAATTCCTATGAAAGTTCCATCTGGGGGCATGGAGACTACAACTGGAAGAGATCCATGAGCTCCACAAAAAAATGAACATAAAGATAAAATTTTAGAGCACTCTCTGTGTATAAACTATGATACAGCACAAGCTGAAGGATTACCCTTCAGGAACAATATGTGCCAGCACCTATTGGAGTGTTTATGAAATTGGCCATTAAATTTAAACACTTTGGAGGATGGAGAAGAGCCTGTGGCTTGCTGGTTTTAATTATTTTGCTGAAGCAGGGCTAAGAGAGTGTACGACAACTCCAGGGATGAGCAGAGCGCATGGGAACAGCCTTGGACGAGGCTGCTCGTGTGCCCTGTCACATCCACGCTCTAGGAACCACAGCTTTTCAAATTTAAGCAAATTAACCAGCCGTCCTCATTAACCCGGCCAACCTTAAGGACATTTGACCCAAGAGCACGAAGGGCAAAGGAGGCACGGGGCACTCTCATTTGCAAGCATGCACAGGCTTGCTGCCACCAGAATGTCCTGACATGTGCCCATCATGTAATTTTCAAAACAGCTGCTGCCCACTGGTGCTGTTGGAGCGTTTAATTACATGGAGTAAGCACTGAGAGCCCAGTGCTGCTCCAGCTCCTGTGCTGGATCACCTGCAGGGCCACCAAGCTGGCTCCTCTCACCCCAGGTGACAGAGCACAGCTGTCACCTGCTGGGTGACTCCTTCCTGGTGCCCATACAATTCATTTCCTCCTGGAGTCCATCCCCTGGCCTTGCAGTGCTTCTGGAGCCAAGCAAACATGCAGCACATGAAATCTGAACATGTACCATCACAAATATTGGTTTCCTTTCCTTAAGAGGCAAAGGAAGTAGCTCTCATTTTATTTTCAGGATGCAACAGCAGCTGGCACCAAGGAAAACAGAGGTGGAAATACTTTTCTAAAGCCCTTTCCAGAAACATTTGCCATCTGCATGCTGGATGATGGACTGTGCCCACACATGGTGTGATTCCAGGAGAAGATTTCAGGGATTTCACATTTCTGAAGCAGCTGGGAATCAAATATTTTCCAGCTCATATTTCTTTCAATCAATTACCTGTTACAGAAATATTAGAAATCCTACAGCTCATAACCCTTAAGGTCCAAATTCATTAAATCTGCTGAGACAACATGCACCTTCTCCTCTATCCTAAAAAAGGGGTCCTGGAGCCCATTCAGCAAACTGCCAGGCTGCAAGCCCTGCTAACATGGAAATGTTAAAGAAGAGAAACAATATCAGAGTGCCCTCTGTGTTTATAACTTATAGCTTTAATAACATTCCACCTCCTTTCTAATTTTTCCTGCAGGTTCCATTTTTGGCCTGTTCTCAGTGACAGCCTCTCACAGGCATTTCCAAACTAAACCACATTGGTGAACTATCAGTTTCACTTACTCCACACTGATTTTTACTTGATAGCAGCATTTATTTTTCCTGGTGGGGCTATGAATTATTCCCTCATAAATAATAAAGCACTTAAGGGATAAATGCTCTCAGAAAGGTTTTAGTCATCCAGGTACACACCCATCGCTTCATCTGTTTTATCTGGAGTTTTTGATGGGTTAAAGTGTTACATGGACAGAGGAAGGAATGACAGGATTGAAGTTCTAAGCTATGAGATTGTAGAGTAAATTAGGGTGGATTGAAACAGCACTACCAAGTTCAAGGAAAGATGAAGGTTGCATGTAGCAGACTCGATCAATAAGTGATTGATCAAGTGTTTAAGCAAGAGAAAGCTGAGGATGGGGCAAGATCTCCTAATGAGCTAAAGTTGGTCCCTGCTCCTGAAGCCACACACAATGGAAAGCAAAGCACTTTGTTGATGTAAGGGCTCGGAAATGCTGCAGTTATAACCCTAATGGGCCAAGTTCCCAATTTCACTGGATAAATTCAGTGAGGCAAGATGGGTCTTTTCTTCTTTTTTAAACAGGGTTCCTTGATCCTATCTCACACTGTACACCACCACTGAAATACAGAAAATGTAAAGTGAAACCCTTGTTCACACAAATCTTGACACAACCTCACTATAAAACACCAACCAAAGCAGACCATAATGGATTCAGGAAAGACTTTGGCATGTTTTTACAAAACCAGCCTCTCAAACCACACTTTACCAACCCATGTGGAACCCACAAGTTATGAATATGAAAGCAAACTCTTCAGGGTTAGGTTATCCTCCCTCTGTTTGGGCTCAGACTCCTTGCCCCTTCCTCAGGCATGCCTGGAGGCAGCCTGGAGATTCAGCCTGTAGGAATGTGCCAGATTCCCACAGTGAATTTCTGCACCCTCCAAATGGGGTGAGTAAGTATTCCCTAAATAAAAATGATTTGTCAATCGTGCCACAGATGTAGAACAAATCAGGCTGTGTAAGATGAGAAGCTGGAAAAGAGAGATCACCCAGATTTACACTCTTTCAACAGCTTTTAAAAAAGATCCTTTTCCCGTTCAGGTGCAGCCTCTCTGGACTGCCCTGACACTCCCACATGGGTCCCAAGAGGACTCTTGTATTTCTGGGCACAGCATGTGGCAGAGGGATGGGAGCAGGGGCCACATCTCCTACATCCAAGGAACTGACACTCCAACAGCATCCAGCTGCTCTCTGCACCCACTGCTTCTTTCCCAAATATAACCAGCTACTTACCCCATATCCCCAAGCTTAACAAATAGCTGGACCACTATTGCTTTTTTTATTAAAAGGTAAAATAACAGGAAAAAAAAAGCAAGAAACAAAGAAAGAAAAAGAACAGACACAAAATTAAACAATCTACCTTAAAATAAACCCTGTGGTATTATCTGTCTCTTGTCAAAAAGTTATTAGGGAATAAAAGTGACAGACTGTCTACTAAGATACATCCCATGACCAAGTGACACACCTAAAATTTGTCAAAGACTTTCCTCTGTTGATGTGTCTGCTTATCTTTAGTGCCCATGTGTGTTACATTACTGTATATTCTTGGAGGGGGAAGCTCTTGATTTATTTGTTGCAGGGAAAGAACACGTCTTTCCCCCACCTGATTTCACCCTTCTGATGTGACAGGTCTTAGTCTGTTCCTCACATTAACCAGAGAAGTCCTCAACTAAAACCAGACTCCATGTAATTATTTTCCCTTAAAAATAAAGTCAATAAAACTGGCAAATGTGAGCATAGCTGGAACTGATCTATCAAAGAACGTAAACAGATTTTCCTCCAGTGCACATTCTTCACATTGAGGAATTACTACTGGTCAGTATTAAAACCAGACAAATGATGCGGCGCTTTTGTGAAAGAGGGGATGAAACAACTCATGTGGACAAGCTACAGAAATGGGCAAATGAGATGGTGCCTCAGCCCAGACAGTAATTAGCTTTTGGGAACTCAGTCAGTGTCTGGTGTCCAGCCTTCACCGAGAGCTGCACGTAGGACCCTACAGAACATATCAGAACTGAAACACCAGGCTTGGCCAGCTCCATTTGAAAACTGGGCTTCAGCCACAGCTTTGATGTGGTTGCACACTGGGTATGTTCCCATAAAGTCTTAATTCTTGTTAAAACTGTGGGAGGGTGGAGTAAAGATACCAGGAGAGCTCAGGAGAAAAGTGCTGCCATGGGGGCAGTCTGGAAAGGTTTTCCTCTGCAGTGAAGCCAAAAATATTTGGAGTGATTTAAAAACTGGGCACAGATGAATATCTATACTTTTTTTCTGAGAAGAAACTTTAAATTAAAATTAAATGAAGCAAATAAAGCAAGCTACAGCTATTGAAATAGAAAGTGTATGGATCATGCAAAGGAGAAAAGAGCAAGAGAAATGCTTCATATTGGAAGGTGCACCCAGGAGGGCAAGTATACACGAGTTGGAGTCTGAGCAAGAGCAAACTGTGTGTCAGAAACCAGCCTACACCACATCAGCGGGACAGATGGAGAGACTGATCTTACCTGTTAACATTGCTAAGACCAGATTCATTTTGTTTCTTCATTGTCTCTTTTCGGGGAGCAAGTGAAACTCTCTTTTCCACACTGTGAGTATCTACTTTTATTTGCATTTTCTCCGTGTAACCTGAGTGATGTGAGGTAGCCCACCAACAGCAAAATGTTTCATTCCCAATGCTGTGAGGAATCCATAGCCCAAGGTACTGGAATTCCCTGCCTACCTGGACTGTTTCTCAGAGCATCCCAACACCAACACAGCACTGCTTCACAGGATTCTATCACTCAGTGGTATTGAGTCAACCAGACAAGAAAAGTGCATTCAGACATAAGTGAAGAAAAATCTCTGGCCTTCCCAGAAGGAAGTGCAGGGGCAGTTCAAAGCTGAACCCTAAGAAAACTCTGGTCACAGAGGGTTTTTCCTCTTAATATGGTTTAGATTAAAATCCTATCTGTCTCCACAACTTTGATGAAAGTCTTGTTTTCTGTATCAGCTGAAAGCATTGAACTAAAACAAAGAACTTGACACAGGTACATGTCTCCTACATATAGAAGCAATGTACAAACAACTGGCTCTTTCCACAGAAAAATCAGAGAACAAACTGAAATAACTCTAAAACAATTAATTCTTGATTTGTAATAAAGGTCACATGGTCTGCTCAAGTGATTGCAGAACTGGAGAGACAAAACTGATCAGTTTTACCCAAACACCACTACCGATTTCATCTCTTACTTCATCTCTTCTTCATCCAATGACACATTCCTGTGGAAACTGCCACTTCTTACTCAGCAGAGCATTGGAAGAATTAAATATTGAGAATTTAATCAAATCAAACAGTGAATGAACATATCCTGAAGTATGAGTTCATGGAAAACACAAAGCAAACCCAACATCATCAACCAAATTTTGTGATTGATTGCAAATCTCTTATCTGTACTCACTGGAACCATTCTGGTCTGGGCTGCACACCCAGGGCATTTTGTACACCAGAGTCAAACACAGTTCAACAAAGCAGAAAATCAACAGAAACACCATTTGGAAGCTGAATATTACAAACACCTCTTGTGAGATTTTAACACCATCAGATGCCAGATTTTGCCCAGATTTGGGAATAAACTGATATTCTGAACCCCCTCTTACGAATCCCATAAGCCCAAACTCAACCTTGCCTCCACTGGGCTCCACTATCAGCAAACAGTCACTGATCAATAATGCTGACACTTTAAGTATAAGCAAGGAATAGTACTGGCAAAGGCTTTGGATGTGAGCTGAAAACCCATTTAGTTAAGAATATTTTATTGTGGAAAAGGACGTGGAAACAGAAAATAAGTTAAAATGATAAAGAGACCTGAATAGAAAACCCATGGTTATAAATGGAACAGTCACTGTGAGCAGACAGTTCTGTACATCCACATCTGTTCCAGTTCAAAGCAGTTCATGTGAACCAGGGGAAGGAACTATTTTTTCCTTCAGTGCTGGAAACCTATCTGCAGTCTGGTCAGGGCACAGGGTAGGAAGAGGGAGAAACCACCATCACTGTCTCAATCAGTTTCAATGGGATGGAGCTGCCAGCAATATCTCTTCTTACCTTTCCCCATTTTCCCTCTCATATTAAAATACATTTAGAACATTTGCAAACACTTCTGGCAATTAAAGCCATTTGTTTTTGCTAAAACCAAGCTTAACAAAAGTTCTGGTTTTGTTCTTCTACTCACAGATAGTTTGTTTCACAACTGGCCCTTCTGGGGCCGCTTTGATGATAATGTGGGAAAAGCAGGCAGAACAGTCAAACAGAGAAATAAATATATAAAAATAACAGGGTTGCTCCAGGACTCATTCAGGTTCCAGAGGAGCTCAGGTTTCCTGTTTGTGGATAGCTGAAACATTTGATCTACCCTGTTTGGTCTTTGTTTCTGCAATAGCCTCTTTTCTCCTTCCTTTGAATCTTAAAAATTAATTTTTAAAACAGTAAAAAAGTAACAAAGAAAGCAGTGGCAAGAAAAATGTGGTGCAAAGAAACAGCAATAGCACCCAAACAAGGGTGAAAGCTGGAATTAGCTCCCTGTTTTAGTCTGACAGCAATATCGTACTGCAGAGGAGACACTCCCCTGTAATAATCTGGTCATGAAAAGTATTTATTTTCCTACTTACAGTATTAATGACTACACATATACAATTCATGGGATTTAAAAGCTTTTTTTTTTAACATCAGATTGTTCACATTGAGGTTGATATATGTTTATAGGGTCCCTGAGTTTATTTGCCACAGGAAAAACATGAAACTTCCTGCAAACAACTCTGCTCCTGACGGAAAACCCACTCAAGTCAGTCAATACTCAGTAATTGCTGGACTGAAATCAATCACAAGCTCCCAGGAACTGCTTCAAATGGGTTTTGCCTTAAAGATTTAGTGCTGTAACTGGTGAGGCGCTGAAATCCTCAACTACCATTAGACATTGCTTCCAAACTGGGTAACAAAGCCTCCACTGGAGCAGAGCTCATGAAGCTCTCTGAAAGGCAGAGATCTTCTACTTGAACTAAATAATGCTTAAAACCCCTTACACAGATGTGTGAATGAAGGGGCAGCACTATGTTGTTAGATGCTGCTCGTGTCAGACACAGAAAACGTTGTGCACGGTGGGAAGCTGCTGCACACACATGGGAGGGTCTCCTGCTCAGCTGCCCTCTTGCCACCAAAACCAGGGCTATTTGCACACTTAAGTGCTTCTCTGGATGAAGGCCAGGGGGCACAGGGAATTGCATGACACAGCCCCCAGGAGCTATTCTGAGAAAATGTACTGAAGAGAGAGAAAAAGGAAAGCTTTTGTTAATTTATTTTATGAAGACAACAAAGATCTTGTTTTGGAAACGATAACCTGCTTCTTTTAACTGAGAGCTTCTTAGCAGGATGCTACAAAGAGAAGCTTTAAAAATTAAATTATTTCACCTTAGAAGCTATTAGTTTTGAAAGGCTTTGATTTGATTTCTATGCCTCTGGTATGTAACGATGTTTAAAATGTAAACCAAAACCTGTTTCTGCCCTTCCTCTGATAATTAAGAGATGGTCTCTGGTTTTCATTATCCAACTATTCATTTATAATGTTAGCTGTGTCTAAATGGTTAAGGTTAATCAAAAATAATTTATCATAACACACAAAAGACAAGTCATTACGGAATTGTAAGAAAGCTATCAGTGAGCACAAATTCTCTTGCAGTCAATGACTTGTCCTTTCTTTCAGTGTGTTTGAGAGAACAGACTCATTCTCAAAAGAAAGTTATCAGCTGCAAATTTACAAAACAAGCTATTTAATCTTTACAGTGTGATGGCACTCCTCAGTCCCCTGCAAAGTAAACAAGCACGGCCTGACAGCTCAAACTCCAATTCTGAACTAAGGAGCACCTAGAACAGTTTTACCCTGCATAATCTGGGGCAGACATAGAGCATTCTGCTTCTTCCTCACTTACACAGTGCCCAGGGTCTTACCCTGGATAAGTGTTCTTTTCTCTCAGGTGAATCCATTTCAAGTGAACTAAAATGACAGTTCTGTTCTCTGTTGCCCATCAAACCTAAAAATTCAACACATTCCTTCTTGTCATATGCCAGAAGTTCTGCAACTTGAATGCAGTGCAGATGGAGTGATGGGCTCTCACAATGTCTCCCTAATATTTGTGAAGTCCTGTAAGATCTGTGGATACAGAAATACCTTCTAAAGCATATACAGAAGGGCTGGGATATGATTTTGGTGTTCAAGCCTCTTAACCTTGGAGTTAAAGGAGGATCTCCTATATATCCTTGAGTACAATTGTTCAGAAACAGGATCTGTTCCTATTTCAAGCCCACAAACATCATCTAACACACCAGGTCAACACATGAAGTCAAATATTTCTCCAAAATGACTGAATTTGAAATCTGTAGCACAGGAAAAATGTCCAGGCAATGTACCTCAAGCTGTCCTCTCATGCCTTTAGCTGGCCTCAGCTTTCTGGCAAATGGATTATTGATAGCAATAAAGATGTAAAGATGAAACAACATTTCAAATCTATGTCCCTGTCAATGCCAATGTTATACCCGAGAAGACAAATTGTAGGAGCCTGCAAACACAGCCTTGCTAGTACAGAGCTGATAGACTAAACCCCAGAAACCTTGAAATGAAAGTTAAGGATTGCTCAATTTACATCCTTTGTACAATCAGTCATGTTGATTTTTTAAAAATGGAGTATGTGGACACTCACTCTTTATTATTCCGTTTGCCACTAAGACAGGTACTCCCATGATATATCCTGGCAAAGGAAATGGTGCTCAGCATGTTTCAGTTTAGACTACTTGCCATTTTCAAGGAGTGAACAAAATTACAGCATCTTCTGCAACTGTTCTACAGAATCAGCCTTAAATCTCAATAGGCAACCACCCAAAGGAGACTTCTACCTAGAATTCCTGATAACAGTCATTTATTTTCAGATTTGTTTGATTCAAATTTATGGTTGGCTTGGGGCAGCAGCATGATAAACTGACTGTATGCCCTAGGAAAGTAAATTTGTGAAAACACATTACTTGAGCTGATTAAAACAAAGTGTTACTTTGGATATTTGTCTGACAAACTTTAGGGATAGTATAAGAGGAATAATTGACTGGAATCTCACTTTAATTACTTTAGTGATCAACTAATCTTAAGAATTCCACTTCTAATGATATTTTCTTTTTTTGCACAGAGTTGCAAGATCTTACCACATTGGAGGCAGATGCAGAAAGCAGCTTTCCCCTCCATGCTGCCCATGTCACGTGTGACATCCCTGAGGCACAACCCCAGAGCCAGCCCTTTCCCTCACTGACCCCAGAGCTACAACTCCTACACCTGGCAAAAATCCTGGAAAAAGCCTGGCTCCACATCCTTTGTGACTCAGGCTCATTTCTGTTTATACTCTTGTAAGCTGAAGAATGATGATGACTAGTAGCTATATAGATAAATAAAGTATATTAAGTCACAGGAAGTAAAAAGGGAAAACCATTCATTTATTTTTAGAAACCTGCTCTTGCCATTCAGCAGAAGAAGAACATCCAAAGGTTTGCAGCAAGATACAAGTGTTTGCTGACCATATACCAGCATTCAGACTACTCACAGAGAAGCATTTGCCTTCTTTAGACCAGTCACAGACTCCATGCCAGGAACACAGGATACAGACAATAACAGAGTAGTTTCCACTAGCAGGAAAGGGTGCTTTCACCACACAGGCTACAGCTGCTTGGTGTCCCCTTTCCAGTGGTCCTACAGCAGATTCCTCCCTCCAGATGCACTGTGGCACCAGCTGGTACATCCCAAACTGCTGTCCACACGTCTTCCATCAGCAGTCCCCACACCAGGTCAAACAACAGGAAAAACATCCCAAGGTCCAGATTGCCTTCTCCAGATGGACAGACCAAGGCCCTGCACCTCAGCTGGGGCAATCCTCAGATATAGAGAATGGATTGACAGCAGCCCTGAGGAGGAGGACTTGGGGTTGCAGGCTGAAGATAAGCTCAACTTGAGCTGTCAAGGTGTGTTGGCAGCCCAAAAAGCCAAATATGTCCTGGGGTGCCACAAAAACAGCATGGCCAGCAGGGTGAGGGAGAGGTTTCTGCCCCTCTACTCTGGACCACTGCATCCAGCTCTAGGGCCTCAACATGGAAAGGATGTGGACACGCTGGAGCAAGTCCAGAGGAGGACATGGAGATGCCCCAAGGGCTGGAGCTATCTATGGAGCTAGGGCTGTTCAGCCTGGAGAAAAGAAGGCTTTGGAGAGACTTTAGAGCCCCTTCCACTGTCTAAAGAAGCTCCAGGAGAGCTAGAGAAGGACTTGGACAAGGGCCTGGAGTGATAGGGCAAGGGGGAATGGGTTCAAACAGGGAGGGCAGGCTCAGATGTGATATTGGGAAGGATTGGTTCTCTGTGAGGGTGGTGAGGCCCTGGCACAGGTTCCCAGAGAAGCCGTGGCTGCCACATCCCTGGAAGTGTCCAACACCAGGCTGGACAGGGCTTGGAGCAACCTGGGATAGTGAAAGATGTTCCTGCCCATGGCAGGGGGTGGAACAAGATGATCTTTAAGGCCCTTTCCAACCCAAACCACCTTGGGATTCTGTGACTGTGTTAATGCTAATCAAAACTAAAGAAATGATTAAATCTGGAGCTGGATGTTCAGCTCTCAAAAACTGAGTGAACTCAGTACACCCACACATCCCTTGCTTCCCATCCTGCTGATTTGCCAAAACAGCACCAATCCAACAGAGGAAAACCTTTGGAGGCCAATCGCGCCGCACTAATACTCGTGATGGGTTTAATGGAATTTGCATAAAAGCTTCCATCCCTTGTGGCCTCCAGAAGATATTTTTTTTCTGGGAAGTCATACCACAAGCATGAAGTCCCACCACATTTTGAATCTTTTCCTTCCAAAATCTGGGAAGAATTGCAAGGCACACTCATTGACATGCCTTGTGGGGCATGGGCAGCCAAGATACCATAGTGCAAAGGGTGAGACACATATACACAAGAGGTTTTTCTCTGATGTTAATGCTGCTCTGGACAAGTGTCTGTCACTATCCTTACTTCAAACTAGTAAAAGCCCTAAAACTTTAAATGATGCTTAGCCCTGAAACTTCCACCTTGTCTCCCTTTCCACTTCTTAAGAAAAATGACAAAACTTCTACAGGATCATGTTTAAAAGCAGAGTTTTAAAATGTATTCAGAGTTCATTACTTTTATCTTCATTATGTCACTGAAGTCACTATCTGCTCACTTTTTCTATTCAATTTTTAACAATGTGTCCTGAGTATGCTCTGAAAATGTAATTTAGTTGCTAGACTTTTCCCTTTTTTCACTAGTTGCATGCTATGAAATACATTTTTCTCTCCCTGGACACATTTTCTCTTAGTAAACCTCACTTATCAATACACCAATCCTGCAATACTGCACAATGAAAGTTTGTTCTGCAAGCAGGATACTAGCTGACATCACTGAAGATGTACAAGGGGCACCAAATATTTTGCAATGTGTTTAGGAAACAGAGATTTTTAGTATGTACTCATCAGGATACAAGTAGAGGGAGAGGTAAACTAGCAGGACTGGGCACCAGGAATACCTAACTCAGATTGTTATGTATCACTGATGTCATGACAGAAGTTCAATAATTTGTAGGGTATGAAAAGAGCAGCTAATGCCTGTAAACCACTTAGGCTTTTCATAACAGAGTTCAGATTTTAAAACTCCCTTGGAGCACTTACAGTTGTGTGGAAAAAGTCATAGGCATTTGTGTAAATTCAAAAAAAAGAAAAGGTTCTGCCTTTCAGAGCTGCAGTCTGAAAGGCCATCTCAGTAATTGTATACATTATTAATGTACCACTGATAGGAATAAGAATGTACATCCAGGTCCTTGTACAGATAGAGGACTGCCAAGAATAAATCAGATATGTAGATAAGGTAAGCAGGCAAAGATATTAAAGAGGAATTAAAGAGGCACTGGGTCTGGTGTTACCACAATTAGTTCAAATCTGGAAACAGTTCCCGTAATGGCTGGAATGAGACTGCCAGCAGAAGGTTCAAAAAATGTGAACTGTGGGAGTCTGAAGAAGGCAGCAAACACTGGCATGTGTGCCAGCCACAGAGGAGAAGTAGGGACAAGCCACTGGAAAGAGCAAAGGAAGCTGGAACACAGAACACGCGGAGCAACACAAAGGCACAGAAAAAAGGCGAGGCAAGGATGGAGCAGGGACACGGGTCAGCTGCTGCAGAGAAAGTCTAAAGGATGCAGGGAGGTTGGGGGCAGGGAGAAGGGCTGGCTCTCCCACCAGGATGTAGTACTACTTTCAGAAATAGAGGGATGAGGGATACAAATCAAAGGCTAAACCAAATAAATAAGAGGTTTTTTCCCGGGAGGCCGTGTGGGCTCGCCTAGGACGCAGCCGTGGTGACTAATGCAGGCCAGCAGAGGAGCTCTGCTTCCTGTGCATTCCAAGCCTCTCGAGCCAGGCAGACATTGCGGTTGTTGCTAAAAGGCCCACATTTACCATCAATTACCTCGCAGGAACAACGGAGACACCACTATCTCTGTGCTCTTCAAAGCACCAGGACAAAGTGGCGCAGTGTTAGTGACATTGCTTAGATCTAACAGCTGGCACAAGATGACTTAGCACCACTGAAAATAACCCCATGACAGGGCCCCAGCAAAGCTGCCAATCTCTGAAAATTTGTCATTTGTAAAACCCCCTCCCCTTGGGATTTGTACCTATGAGAGAACTGCAAGGTTTTTTCTGATCTCCAGTTTGGCTGCAAACATGGGTGAGGTCAGGGAGAATGAATGACCCCATGCCAGCTGAACACCTTCTGCAGTCTCTAAAATCACAGAGCTCTTTCATCCAACTGTTGCTAACCTGGCTTGTGTAATAAAATAAGGGCTTTGTCAGAATCCCTGAAAACACTCACAAGAAATGAAGAGAGCGGCGACTTTAATTCCTGGAGCTCACCAGACCAGCTGTACCTACGCAGTGACTCAACAATTCTATATGAAATGTATATTTGCATGTTTTGATAGCGTAGATACTTCAAATTCCCAATCACCTTGCCCGAGACTGCCAAGGACTTTGGACAGGCTTTCCTCTGCAGCCTGCTCGGTGCCTTTGGCTTTCCCAGATCTCATCCCTGTGCTCACCGCCCTCTGTGGCAAATGAGGATATAGCAGAGGGATCAGCCTTCCGAGGACACAGGGCAAAGATTCACGAGTACCAGGACAACAGGGAGTAGGATGCTGAGCTCCGTGTGGAGACTAAGGGGATCTCTTTCCCCAGGAGGCACAGATCGTGCTGTACAGTGTGACACGAGCACCTCTTCAGTACTATGATCTCAGCGAGAAGAGCTCCTTCCTGCTGGAGAGGTTTCTGGTCAGGGGTGCATCCCAGGAGTTCTTGCTCAGGACCCAGCTGAGTAAGATGTCAAACATGCCCCAATTAGTGCCAAGTATCCCCAAAAAATGTGAGGTGGGGCCAAACTTGACATTCATCAGCCTTTCACACAGTAAAGTCCACAAGCTTTTCATGCCTACCACAGCCCCTTTCTTTCTTTCTCTCCCCAAAGTGATTCTAATTAAAAGTGAGCCTTATTTTCCAACCACAGCATGTCCCCAAGCATTTCCTTTTCTCAAAACTGCCAGAACCCAAAGGGTGCAATTCGAGTCAAAAGGAGCATTTTTAATTTCCTCATGCCAACAACAAGCACTGCTACTTCCCAGGGTTACTCTGCTGCCTGCCTTCTGTTTTGGCACAGTGCTTTCCCCCCATATTTCATGTCATGCACCCATGCAACCTCAGCATGTGGGCCCGGAGCTCTGCACCATCTTCCCAGCACATCAACCACACCTGTCTCCACAATGTCCCATTTCCCACCACCCTGACACCCTGTCAGAACTCCCAGTGACTGCAAGGCTGCCCTGCTTGCTGCCAGCTGGGGCAGGACAGGGAATGCTTCCCATGGCACACGCCTACAGTCTGGCACAAAGTCAGAGCTGCTGCTCTGGCTGCGTGCTTGTTCATCCCCAGGAATTAATAAGTTATTACAATAAATTAAAATATTAAGTTAATGATGTACATGACTGCAAGTTACAGAGCTGGAAAAGAAGTCCTAATTAAATCAATAGTTATTAGTCCCTTGTCACTTCTGATTAATTATTAGCTTAATATGCTCCATCATTTTCACTGTTAATGGAAAGAGCTGTAGTGCTACCAGGGTGTACAGTGCTACCTGGACAGTACACACCAGAAACCTATGGAGACATGCTGGAACTCCCAGCTCTGGATTGAATGAGGTCTTTCACAGAAGGGGAGAAGAAATGCTTCATTTTTGGGGGCACTGGTCTGATAGCACTTAAGTTTATTTTCAAAGGGGGCAGATGTTTACTCAGGGGATTTTTGATGCTGAAAGGTTAAGGGGTAAAGACTTGACTCCTAAAGCTGGGTTTAGTCCCAGGCACTTGTCCCAGTGCCTCCAAGATGTTCTCTGCAGTGACAGGCTATCACCATGGTCCTTTCAGAAGCCAATGTGCTCCTCCCTTGCCCCAGAGCCCACTCCAGTTGTGCCACTCACCCCATCCTCACCAGATGCACTCATTATCCCAGGGCAGAGAAGGAGTGGGCACATAATAAGCTGGCAGGCATCAGCTGTGCCTGGCTCCTCAGGACACACATGTAGCTCAGGACACCTGTCCTTTCATGCCACCGACAGGGCCAGAAATAATGTGCTGATGTCACTTTTCTCCTTGGTAGTGATAACTGAAACAGTGCTTTGGATTTAGGCAACAGACAGTATTTACCCAGAGCTTAGGAGAGCACAGCTTTCCCTTTTGCTTCGCTGTCTTCCATCCTTTCATCCCCAGCTTTTTCCTAACTCCTTGTAATGAGCAGGAGTTCCTTTGCTGTCTGCAGGAAGATTTTTTTTGAGTGTAAAAAAATCTTCAAGGATAGGTCTCCACATGTCTCTCCAGCAAGTCATGAAGCAAATTTGTACCACAAATGCTGCTATGTCATTAGACAGGACTTTTGTCTTAGAAACAGCTTTTGCAAACAAGCTCTTTTGGACAGGTTATCAACAGAAATACAAACATGGTGCCAAGAACAAAACTGCTCCTTGAACTCATCAATGAAGCTTTTTATGCTGCTAAGGGGTGATTCAGTATATTAAATAATATCACTGTAAAAGACTGTGCTTCTCAAAGATAAAAAGCCACTCAAACGATTTCTCAGGACTCTTGCCATCCTATCGCTACGGCTACCTTGTGATAAATTGACACCTGCCCCATGAGTAATGGTAGTTCCCAGTGCCATTTTATCATTTAGTCCTCTTACTGATATCTCTGTTAATGTACTGCCACAACGCTTCAGCTTCCCATGCTCTACTTGCCTTCCACTGCAGTTGTGAAAAGTTGGAGCTCCTTATTTCCAGAAAGAAGTTAAGGTGGGACAACCAGTGTCATGCAGAAACCCTGTCCTCTACTCCTTAGATATAAAGCCCACCTGTTTTGTGTCAGACATTAAAGAAAATGTTTAAATTCTGAGCGCTCTGGCCAGCCTAAGTTTGACGAGTAAATATAATTTCTTCTAGAAATGGGCTGAACTCCAGCAAAATATTTGGCTATTTAATGAGCAGGCTCTAGGAAAACGGTATTCGTGGGAATCTAAAAAGAGGGAGTAAAGAAAAGGGCTCCCCGCGCTATTCTTAGCTGCAAACAGCTAGATTTGGAATTTTGATTGTAAAGCATGGAATTTATAAATGGTGCCATGCTAAATTTACTTCATTTGTATACAATTCAGCTGGATAATCAGAAATGTTCCAGTATGTTCCTGGTCAGCATCTCAGTTCTGGTTTTATTGTCTCCAAGCTGTTAGAAAAAATGCATTCAGTAAATAGTGCTTGCAATAAGTGTGTGTGCAGGAAGTTTTCCTATACACAGATTTTATATAAATGTGCATGTGGGTGCACATACACGCACACAGACACTGAGCCGTGATTTACATCCAGAGGGAAGCCAAGGAAATTCCCACCCCCTACCATTTAAACGGTTCTTTGGCTCCAAACATTCTGCAACTTCTCAGCCAAGTATTTTCCCCTTCCAATACATATAATTTATTTTGCTGCACACATTAGTTAATGATAGTGAGATATATGATTTAGTCAGTTCTGTAAAAACATTACTGACAATTTCAGAGAGGTCCATTTCATGTAGTAAGTTGGGTTTTTTTAGTTCGTCTTCCGCAGCACAGTGTGAATTAACAGCAATCATCAACTCAAGGATTTGTCACATATACTGCGTACTCCAGCAATTTTTCATAATTAGATTGGCTTCCCACCGTTACACGAGATTTCAATTATGATATTAATATAAGTTAAAAGGACTTTACAATGTTTTACGCTTCGGGGGGGGAGGGGGAAAGCGGGAGGTGCGAGACGAGCTATTTCATTTCAGCGGTACTCTGCGGCGATTATTTCTGGATTTTTAAAAATAGTCGATGAAACGCTAATAATAAATCCCTTATCGGGGCACCCGGGGCGACCGCCCGCCGAGCCCGTCTACGGCTGGGCAGGAGCGCGCCCTATCCCGCACCTTCCCCAGCGCGGCGGCGGCGGCGGCGGCGGCGGCTGCGGCCGAAACTTACGCTGTCCCCAGGGCGCGGTGGCCGGCAGCCTGCGCAGGTGGATCTCATCCTTCTCCATCGCCCGTCCGAGCCCCGCA